>UELX01005272.1:0-14365 GCA_900480035.1 Eupelmus urozonus | reverse complement strand
TTAAGGGGGCCAGCCTGAGTTGAAATCACTGAATATGAATAAAACATTTATTACTATTTAAAATAGTATATCATAGCTTTTATTAATATAAATTTTTTGTATTCACTACATACATATTACAGATCATTTTTGCACATTTAAGTGATCTATATTATTCTCTAAGTCTCTAATACCGCTTAAAATACTCCTTCAGAGTACCACTACTGAATGAATGGATTACTTTTTCGAAAAAAAATTAACAAATAATTATTAGACACTTATGAGCAAAATTTTAGTAATAAATTATTTAAAAGTGAAATCTACTTACACAGTGCGGAGTATAAACGATTTCTAGTTCGCGGCGATCAATAGAATCAATTCTTGATATAAATCAATTTTTGTATTTTGTTTTATGTTTAGATTGTTGTGTGACGATGGAAGAAAACTTTTTGAATTTTGACAAAATACTACCATTAGTTATTATAAAATACTTATTATAAAGTCATATAATAGAGTGTCTAAGGAGACAAAATAACATTCGCGAAAACAGATTGTTGGTAGTAACAAGTTATTGAGTACATGGTTTACTGATTTTAATTTTGTTCGGTTAAACGGTTTTATTTCCTTAGCCGCTTCGCGCACACGAAATCTATTTTCACATACGCTATTCTGTCTCTTTAGACCCTCTCTACAACAAAAGTGCTTAGTTGGTACTGTGATTGATCTAATACCGATACTGAATACGATCCACCAATAGAATACCAATGATTCAACAAACAAACAAAAAGCCAAACACATTAATCTAACTCGCGCCGAAAACGTGCAGTATCAGCCAAATTAAACGTATAAATTCAAACCCTCCCACCTCCTATCATTACCCAGCCTCACCTCGTCCTCTCCGCCAGCATCAGCTGACTCCTTCTCCAACACCCCCACACAGCCAGTCCTCTCACCTCCAGTCGAGTAATTTAATCGTCCCCAGGAGACGAGAAAAAACTCCATTATCGCCCCCGCGCGTCCTTTTAAATCATCCGTCACAGGGGATACATGCCAATGAAGAGAAAGAGTAGGAGAAGGTGAGTATATGTATACACGGTCTTCGAAATCGATAGCCGCGCGCGCCGATCGGCTGGTTTACTTATACCATTGCTGCCGCGCTGCGAGATGCCAGGCACAAGAGCAGCCTGACGACGGCTCGCGTCGCTCAGCGCTGTTTAGTCCCGGCAGCGATGTTGCCCAGAGCACAGCGCGCCGCGGCGCTACTCCTGCTGCCGATTCTCGCCACTTGCTGTCAGTCTAGCGCCCAGCAGCAGTTCTCCCAGCATAAGCAGACGCCTTTTCGCAGGGCTAAGGTTTGTTCATGTTTTCATGTGATTTAATGTTTTTTTTTTTGTTTGGGGTAGGCAAGTTTGGGGGTGTTGATTGTTTGTTTTGGAGTTTTTTTGAGGTTAGGTGGCGCGTGTTGTGTGTATGTGGTATATATGTGGACTGGCGCGACATTTTGGAGCAGATCTTTGTTTTGATGTTTTTCTATATGTGTAAATATGGGCAGTGTTTGTTTTGATCTGCTTATTTTTTTGTATTATTGGATATAGCTATTTAATTTTGCTAGTTTTTTTTTAATTTATGTATGTGTGAATTAGCGACGTTATTAAATCAAAAATATGACAAAGGAAGTATTGCGGTAATGTTGACACGTATGCGGAATTTTTTTAGAAAGTAGTTCTTATGCTTCACTTTTGTACTCACGAGAAATTTTTAACTAATTTATTTAATATTTTATTACTTAAAGTTTTTAACTAATAATTGTAACTTCGATTAAAAACTGTTAAGCATTTGTTTTCTATTTGTTCTGTAAAATTAATACCTACCTTGAAGTAAGAAAGGTGACCAAAGTAATGACGGGTTTTCCCTACTTTTTTCTCGTGATGAAATAACGCTTCTTAATGTAATTATATAGAAAGACCAATAATAAATTTTGGTCCACGATGTTTGTGCAATGTTACTCATTTTTATTTATCTTTATCGTATGTAATTTAGTATGCTGTTCGTTATGCAACTGAAATATTAATTATGACGTCGACGCTTTGTTGTAAGATACATAACAACGAATGTTTTTTTACTGTTTACTACTAAATTTTTTTATCATTGAAAAATTTCAGGTTTCTTGCATTTAATTTAAAAAGAAATATATATTTGTGTTGTATTATTATTTTCTTGCAACTAATATTAATTTAATATCTAATTGTCCAACCTCGAATATTATTTTCTATAATTAAATTATAAATAGCAATATCTACATTTTTTTTTTTAATTATGTGAAAAAATTTAATCTTTATATTTCAGACGTTTTTCTGCACCCCTTATCAAGACTGTAGTTAAAAATTAACTACTAAATTAATGTAGATAGTTCGTAAAGAACCTCTCGCGTAAGTAAATATTTAACCTCCCGAACGAACCGCAAACTCAATTTCGCATAGATCCCGTGGGAATATGCCATTATCAGCGACGATCTATGCTTCAACTTAAGTTGGCATCTGTGTGAAATTGAATGCACGGGTGGTTAAATATTTACTAACGCGAAAATTTCTTTTCGAACTATACGTATATTAATTTAGTTAATTTTAAACTATAATCGTGATAAAGAAAGCAGAAGAACCTCCGAAACATCGGTATGTTTGTAATAAAGCTATTTTAACAGTTTGGTTTGATGAAAACAAATTTTTTCACATTTAAAAAAAACAACCTTTGAGTGAGAAATTCTATACTCTATACCTATATATATACATATTTTTTTTTTGTAATTATGAAAAATTTTCAAGTTTAAGTATATCAAATTATAATCGTAAAAAATGTGAGCACTTTTAAAACCAACGAAAGAAAAAGGAAATTCGTAAACGCGCAGTATTGTAAGACTATAATTTAATAAAATCAATTAATGTAAATCAATAAAATATGTACAGCAACATCAATTTTTTAGGATTTTACGAAAAACAGGTTAAGTGTAAATATTTTAGCATTCTGTTTTTTTTTAATCAGTAAAATATATTTTTAATTGAAGATGAGGAATATAAAATATATACAAAATTATCAACACCATAAATAATTTTATTAATAAGTAATAAATTAGATGAGTCAAAGAAAGTTTTATAGTTTGTAATATATTTAAAAGAAAATAATCAATATAAATAATTTTGTTAAAAAATAACAGTTTAATATTATTCATTAAAGAATCATAGTTTATATAGCAGTAATATAAATATAACAAGACCTTAATTTTTAATTTTGGGCTAAAAATATTGCAATTACTAGTATCATATTATTAAAAAATAAAATAATTTTTTGTAGCTCCTTCACAAACCAGGTCATTTAAATGGGGCTCAAATAAACACATTGGCAAGTTTAACAGATGCTGATCACATGAATGAAGTGTTGGACAATATATGCATTCCTAGAGTTGTTGGTTCAACTGGTCATCAAAAAGTCAGACAGGTAGGTCATGAATAATAAAAAATAACATGTGAATATTAAGTATATGAAATTGAAAACAAAAAAATTAATAAAATGTTATATTTGTTTAGTATATCAAGTCCAGCCTGCAAAATCTTGGATGGTCTGTTGAATCCAATGAATTTGAAGACTATACTCCAACATTTGGAAATCTTAAATTTGAAAATATTATTGCCAGATGGAATCCAAATGCTAAAAGGTTTTTGACATTGGCATGTCATCATGATTCAAAGTACGAAAAGAATTATCAATTCGAAGGTGCTACTGATAGTGCTGTACCATGTATGCAGTTGATTAATTTGGCTAAAGTTATGAGTAAGCAGTTAGAATCTATAAAAAATGTGTGTATAATATTTTAAAAATTTAAATTTTTTTCTTCTAATATAAAAAATCTTAAAATAAATTAATTTAATCACATTATTTGTTAAATAGAATGATGTAAGTTTGATGTTGCTATTCCTTGATGGTGAAGAAGCATTTAAACTCTGGGGTCCAAGGGATTCTCTTTATGGAGCTAGGCATTTAGCAAAGAAATGGCATACAAATAAATATACTTATGATGCTGAAAATGATATATCAGACTTAGATAAGATTGTAAAGTTTTTTCTTGTAATATATTGTTTATGAATTGTTTAAATTATATAATGTCTTCTACTTTCATTTTCTAGGATTTATTCATACTTCTGGATTTGATTGGTGCACCAGATCCAACTTTTTATAATTATTTTAGTGATACTTCAAAATGGTATTCACTGATGTCAAAAGCAGAATCTACCTTATCAAACATGAGGTTGTTAGAAAGGTATTCTAATGGAAGACCACAACAAAAATATTTTCAGGATTACACAATCTCTGCAGGAATACAAGATGATCATCTTCCATTTTTAGAAAAAAGTAGGACGTTTTAATTTATTAAAAATAGTATTATGATACAATTAATATTATTAAACTTATTATAAATCTTGGTTTCAGGTGTACCAATTTTACATTTAATTCCATATCCATTCCCAGACTTTTGGCATACAGCTGGGGACAATAGAAATGCTATAAGCATGTCTACAATAGAAAATCTAAATAAAATACTCAGGGTTTTTGTTGCTTCATACTTAAATATGGAAGTGTAAGTGATTTTTCATCTTAACTCATTTATGCCCAACGATATTATAAAATTGTTTTACGATTTTGCATCAAGCAAATTTTATAAATAACATCAAAGAATCTCATCAATACATGATCATTTTTTGAAAAATCTATTTTAAAAGTCTATTTTAATAAAAAATTAGAAATAGAACTTACAATATTATTTGAATTTTAAATGAATCTCCAAGTATTTCTTATTTATTTACAATCCTTTTAAAATGTTATGGGCTTAAATGAGTTTAGAAAAAAAAATCTGACTATAAATGAAGATTCCTAAAAACCAATATTTGTTCGATATATGTATACAGCCAAGAAGACAATGTGCAATCAATGGAACACTCGGATCTGTAACAAATGTTTGATAGTAACGTATGTGAATAATTTTTTTAAGGACAATATTGTTTCCAAGTCAATTATTTGAGACGTGCATTATGCGGGAGCGAGATTGCGCGCAGCTTTTTTTAAACGATGTACATTTGCATGTAAGAAATATTTATGACTGTTAAGGAAATAAAAAACTATTTTGTTATTATATGTATACGTCGTTGTATGGATTCACGATGTCCTTTCACGCTGCCGTGAGCGTGATTTCCTGCCACGTGATTAGCTTTGACAAAAGTTGTTTCGAAATCATCTATAGTTTCGTTAAGCTTGTCGGAATATATTTTTAATTCATATACAGTCTATCTTTGTGAAAACCTTTGCGCCTTTATTATCTATATTACGTTAAATAATATTTAAGAATTTGTAAATATAATGAAAAAATATTTGGAGAAAAATTAAAATAATACAGACAAATAACGAGTAGAAGGGAGAAAGTGATAGTAAGATCGGCATTACGAAATGTTGGCAACAGTGTAGCGAGGTCATTGTTCGTCTGACGCTCCCACTTGAAGAGTGTAAGTATATCGCATGCAGCAATATGGCAAGGATTCAACTACCTGTTCTAGATCTCTGTACTGTAAAGCATAATTATAATAACGCTAGTTTCTGCCGCTAAACTCTAAATTTGTAGCGATCTTTTCCTATAAAAATTAGTTATCTCTTTTCAATAAAATGCAAAACTTAAAATTCTTCTGTATTTACAATTCAAACCCCCTATAAAATTCCAAACCTTATTCCTAACAAACATTAAAAACATCAGAAACGCATCCCATAAATCCCAAATCACTATCCAATAAATAAAAACAATCCCTCTTAATCACACCCCACATCCCATTCAAACTTCCCGCCTCCCTCAGTGCTACCAACCCCCAACCGAGCAACCGCGACCTCTACACCACCACACACCTTTGGACAGGTCGCTCCAAAACCGAAATCGGCCGAACCAACCCGAGCAGCACCGATCGCACAAGAGAGAGAGAGAGAGAGGCGCGTCGTCGCGGCACGCCGAGCATACAACAAGCGCGCGGATCGAGCGAGAGAACTCGGCGCCTCTCTCTTTCTATATATACACTATACACACTCCAGCCGCACAGCCCCCCCGAGCGAGAGAGAGAGAGAGAGTGCGAGCTGTGCGTGTACCTACGGCCGTAGTGCAGCAGCAGTCGCGAAGCAGCAGCCGCGCCGCCGCGAGCGTAGAGCAGAGCGAGAGCGATCCAACACACAAGCCACGAGTAGTATACAAAAATTTTCACGTATACTTATACATACACACACACATCGCGCGCGCGCGAGTTCGCTCTCCTCCGGTGTGACCAGTGCATATATACATATCCAGAAAGTGCGAGCTTGAGTGCGACGGAAGGTTATATACACGGCGACGCGTTAAAGAAATAGAAAGAGGCGAGAAAAAAAGTGTGTGCGTGCTTGTGATTCGGTATACAACTCGTCGATGAGAGGAAAACGGACGCCGGAGCAACAACAGCGCCCGGCCGCCGCAGCCGGCCCCGCCGCCTCGCCCCTTGACAACTCGACGATGTCGGCCAGAGAATCCTAGTCCTGCTCCGCGCCAGGCATACATCCACACAGCTATACGTACATGTGAGTGCACTTACGAGTACGTCTCTTCGCAACGCGTGTGAAAATTTTCGGAGCACAGCCTGCGGAGAGACTGTATATATACCTGCCTCTATACTCGAGGGGTGGCGGCGTGTTTGCGAGGCGGCAACGTCGAGGGGGGGACAACGTGCTGCCTTCTCGAGGAGAGTTAGTTATATACCTGCTCTCTCTGAGATTGTGTGCGTGTGTCTCCGCCGATCCTGCCAGCTCGCTCTCTCACTCTGGACGCGCGTGTGCGTCTGTGTGTTGAGCGTCTGGACTGTCTCGTTCTCTCGTTCGTAGATTCCCTTGGCGAATTTTGAGATTCGCGTTGTGCGGGATGCTGCCTGTAGTGAGCTGAGCCTTTCCAGTTTGAGGTTAGAGCAGCGCCGATTCTATATTGACGCTCGCTGGAGGAATGTTTGGAGGAGAGGAGTGCGGAAGGCTGCAGGTTGACTCGGTTGATGCGTGCGCGCGGTGCGGCTAATTGGATTTTCATCGATTTAGGAGAAAGTGAAAGTACGGGGCCGATTGCGAGTCGTGTAAACAAAGGGAGTCCAGGTAGTGTGGACTCGTGGGTGCTGGGCTCGAGAGGCGGTTTCGCGCAAAAAATACGTGGCTGGCGGTGATGATCGTTTGCCAGATGGTTTTGTATGAATGATTTATTAAAATAAGTATGAAAACGATCGAATTGCGCTTGAAGATCGGCTGGGACATGGGATTAGTAAGTGTACGTTTTTGAAAAAAAAAATTCGTTTTCCGAGAAATGAGAAAGAATATTTTTTTTTATCTTTCATGAAAAGAAAAAGTGAAATACTTCTGTAAGCTTTGCGCAACGATAATCTGCGATACTCGATGACGGATATGCGGGTATAGGTTAGACGGTCAAGCTGTTTTTTTATTTTTACTTGGCCGTCTGTCGCCGATTGTTGACGTCGGCGTTTTTATTTTTACTACTATTGTTTTACTCCTTTGCACTTACGCTTGCCGATTAATCTTTATTAAAGCTTAAGAGTGACCTTTCTTTTGCTGCATTATAATAATTATTTTCTATTATTTTAATTATTTACTTGTTTGTTCTTGGAACAAGAGCAAATGCTTTTTTGCTATATTCAAGATTTACTGCACAGATTCCATAGAAATACTCTGCAACTAAATATAAATCTATATAGAAATATAGATAAAGCTAGATTTAAATCAAATAGATAGCCTTCTTATCAAATATTTACCAACTCCCATTTTTTTCTCAGCTTTGCTATTCACTTTCTGCATATGCGACCTTCGTTCCCTAGCTTTTTGTCTACGACTTCTCTAAAACACTTGTCCATTTTACCACTCTTTGTTCTAAATATAACAATTTTTCTTTTAGATTCGGAGCACATTCGAGCAGCACATGTTCCCCAGCTCCAAAATAGTTTTCTACGAATTCTTTTTTCTTTCTCCTTAACAATTAATCACACAAACTCCCCATCGTTAATTCATTAAAAACATACATACTCAAGTACCAACACCCCTTCAATCACAAAATTCACCCAATCACTCACCAATCCCATAACTCCAAACGATCCCGCTCCACATCCACCTCCTCCACAAGATCAAAAGATCGGTCCCCACGATAACCCCCCATCCCGTGTACAAACACTCCCTCACTCCCCAAAAAGCTCCACATCACCCCTCCAAAAACAAAAAGAAATCCTAATAGCCCCAACACCGCACTGGCTTACAGTTATGCAGTTTTCCTCGAGCCAAGCCAGCCCGCGTCCACTCGTCTATTTTCTGCTTAGTTTACACCTCTCCTTTCTCTCTCCGCTCCGGCGCTCGTTGTTCGGCTTCATTCGGGCTGCCGCGGTATTTTTATTGTGCTGTTAGAGCGCATTGTTTATGAGCATCCTTTTCTCCGTCTCTCCTCCTCTCCAAGCCGCTACTCCTTCCCCGAGAATTATATTCTTTGCGCGAGATGCCGCCGTTGCAGTGAAGCCAGATGTATACGTGTGTGGGTAACGGGCTATTTTTGCGAGCCCGCGATTATTTAGCGCGATGCTCGGCTGTCGTCGGTTTGCTTTTTAGGGGAATGGAGTTTGACGCCGAGGCGGTTTTGATGAAAGCCAGGTGAATGTTGTTCTGGATAACGTTTCGCTATGAATAATTCATCGATTGCAGCGATGAAGTAACAGCTACTTAACTGAACGGATTTTAAAGCGCGGTTGCGGCTGGGTTTGCGAGGGATAGTTTGCGTTTGCGGACCAGACTTTTTTTGCGTTTGATTACAAAAATATTAGTTTTGTTAATGGGGTGGTGAATGAAGGATTGTAGATTGGATAAATTTTTTGTTTATGATTATCGACTCGCGTTATAGTATTTAAAGTAACTTAAAAATTACATACAAGAATGTGAATATCTAAAATTTATGCTTTTAATATAAATTATGTATAGCACGACTGCATAAATTCACAAATTCACGACAGTTTTAATACTTCATATTTTATTCAAACCATACGCAGCAGCTATAAACATCACTTCGACATTTTCCAGCAGAAATGAAAATTCCATTGTTACAATAGTTTAAAACCCCGCCAAGCAACTCTAACCACAAATAAATCCTTGCTCCCTAACAACACACACGCATTCATCAAACGTCAATTCCAACAAACTTTCCCGGCGCTATAGAAAATTTTCGATATCACTCAATGCTAAAAGTCGACAAGTCCGGTAAGGCCGCGTATATATAACAGCGCCTATAGCTCACGTTATATACGTATAGATACTTTTGTTCTCTTATTTCCTTCGCCTCGTTCGCTCCTCCGCTCCTCTTTCTCTCCTTTCTCTTTATAGCGTGTCCTTCATTTTCTCTCTAGGTTCTTTAACCTTTTCCTTTTTTACTCGCCCGAGCGACGAGCTATCTCGCTCTCTTGCTTCTTTTTCGACTTTCTTTCGAGTCCGCGTTTTTTGCTCCCGAAAGCAGCGCCGAGTCCGGCGCGCGTTAACATCGATATTTATAACAAGTTTAAGGTCTAGAAGTATGTGGATGTGGGTTTAGGTCGCGCTCCAGCGTTTTCTTGTGTTCTGCCGTTTCAATCACTGTGCCTTCGTGGACGGTTAGATTTGATTTTATAGCGGAGCTCGTTTCGAAATGTGTTTAGATGAGAATTTATGTGTAATGAAGGTTTTTCTTTAATTTAATTTGTGTTTGGAATGATTTGAGTGCATCGTTACTGCGGCTTACATAAATGCTATTTATTTATCATATATTAATAAATAAGAAAACTCGTAAACTTATTCGAAAAATTTAAATCATTTACGTAAATAGTGTAGTTTTTAATTAACTATTTTTAAATTATACTATAAGAAATATTTAAGAAAATTTAATCAATAATTTATTACCACTGCTACACGACGAATCCAAACTCAATAAGTAAATCACAACTAAAACCGCAAAAGCAGCGAGCTGCGGCAAATATGCGATCCCGTTTTCAAATAAAACCAAATTTCACACATCACATATTATTTCTGCATCAAAACCTAAGAATTTCAATATCTTTTTCAGGATCGCCGAAGCCGCCGATAATCAAAAGTGATAACGCGCCGAGAAGCCGGCTCAACGGTGGCCAGCACGCCGCTATCTAAATCTCAAAGAAGAAGAAAAAAAGTGAGTGCTATTGCAGAGCTAGAGTTGACGGAAGTTGGCGGATAAAGGCTGACAAGAAGGCAGCAAAGTGGCCGGCCTGGAAGAGCGAGTAGGCGCGAGCGGAGTCTGAAAACTGAAAATAAAGAGTCGTCGCCGCTGAGAGGCCTGAAGATGCTCAAGTTCATTCGTGGCAAGGGCCAGCAGCCCACGGCCGAGCGGCAGAAGCTGCAAAAAGACCTATTCGCCTTCCGTAAGGTGAGTAACACCACGGCGTTACAGCTCTAGCATTCCTCTTCTTCTCTTGCCCCTACCTCTTCCCCTCTTTCCTCTTCGTCTTGAGTCTTCTCGTTCTTCGCTCCTTGGGTGGGTTTTACAGTCTTCGTGTGCATGTATATTTGTGGCTTCGATGGGAGTTTGTTAAGAATTTTTTTAAATTGAGTTGATAATTGGGAGCTCTTTTTCTTGTACGAAATTCATAAAAAGTTGTTATTGAAGAAAGATATTGGATTGGATTTGAGTTGACAAGTCCATTTTTAGACAGCATTTCTTGACATTTTAATTGATTTTATTAACGTTAGATATCAGAATCAAATAAAAGAATGATTAAAATAAAAATTCTTTCACAGGTTGAATACACTTTTGTTAATATTTATATTGAATTAACAATAAGCTCCAAAAAAGACTACATTTTAAAGTTACAGCCATAATTACATTAGTATTTAGTGCCATGATAAATTATCTAAATTTTAGATTTCATCTTCAACTCTCTAATTTTCATCGCACACCCAAACATTAAAACCTCATCTTCTCAAAACCACGAAAAGTGCACTTACCAAACTACATCTAGAAGCCACAGATACAACGACTCCTTACGAGCGCACTCGCCTTGGTTCCTCTCGGAGCGCGCACGAACGGCTTCACTTGATGAAGATTCCGGGAGCCGTTTCCGTTTTATATATGCACACTCGCGTTTCGGGGGAGAGCGACAGACATCTCACAGGTCTCCCCCCCTCGTGTGCTCCCTATGTATGCGAAACACGAGAGAGAAAGAGAGCGACGTGATGAAATAACAGTAGCAGGAGAAAGAATGCATTTCGCGCTTTCGCCTGGGAGTTTCTTTGTGCTCTTTCGGCGATAGACGTCGAAAAGTGTCCGTGGCTGCAGAAATTTAAAGTCACGTTTAGGGTAGCACAATTGTTTCTTAGCATAATTTTTTTTTTCAGTTAAGCTGCCGTATTTTGTGGGATAAGCAGTAGAGTGGAATTTGAATATGGCAGATATTAAGTTAATATTTCAGATAAGATTCTGTTAATTTTTTATATTTAAATTTAAAAAGCCTTCTTATCAGCGGCATTTTCACAGGGTAATCCCGTATCCATTCTGCTCTTGCACACAGCCGTTTCCAATAAACATCAAGAAATTCATCCGACCCTAAATGCACACTCACCGAACGATCAACCAGTTAATTTTCCAAATCAAGAAACGCAAATCTCTTCTACGCACACATCGGCACAATTGAATTAGCATCAGCTCAACTTCCCCGGGCACGCATCATCATCATCATTATAATCATCGCAGCCACGAGATTATTACTCCCACCTCGCCGCACACACATACATACAGCGCTGCAACTCTCCTTACATCATATAATTGCAGAAACGCGCTAGCGCATAATGTCCGCATGACGTAAAAAGATCGTCCATTTCTTCGGGCTCGCGAGCGGCTCGGGCCTTTCTCACGCTCTCTAAAGCCCGAGTGCAGCGCTGCAAACCCACTCGCGCGATGATTTTCGCGGAGGAAAATCGTGTGGATGTATATACCTACGCGTCGTGGGCGTTTTCCTTTCTCTCGGCGCGGCTCGCGCGGGGCGAAAAAAGGCCGGCCGCGCGCGCGGAAGCGAGAAAACCAGCTATAGAGAGAGCTGGAGGTATATAGGTGTACAGGAGGAATTCCGTTTTATATACGCGAGCTCGGCGCCAGGCGGGAATAGCCGGCCGGTTGTGCCTATGTGTGTGTGGAGTCCGCGAGTGGGTATATACCGTTGGTCAGCGGCAGCCGAGCGTGGGCTTGTGAAATTTTGGGATTTTTCCAGCTGGTTTTGTCTTTTTTTCTTGGGTACGGTTCGGTGCGAGAGAAAAAGTAGAGTGAGAGGGATTCGGGCGTTGGATAAGTTTCGCGTTAGTGAAAAATTTTTGCCTTGTGAAAATGGGTAATTAAGGCGCGAGCGCGCGGTTGGGGTTTGTTGAAAAAGTGCTACGTGATTTTGAGCGGTAAAAAGTAGAGTTGCAGTATATCGCTGAAATTGCCGCGTTTTATTTTAGTAGTTTTTATTGTTTCATTGGCGGTAGCGTTTATATACTGTTATAGAGAGTTTCACGTATATTTAGTCTACTTCGAATTGAAACCGTTATTTTTTATCATACAATTTTATAAATTTTTATTAAACCATTTAGTCAAAAAAACACTTAAAATTTCTTCGTTCCAGACGACCACCCACACGCTCTCTCTAAAAATATTCAACCGTCCGAGCATGTTTTCATCTTATTTATACCTTCGAATCTTCAAAAATACACCAGAAAATCAATAAATCCATTCTTCTTTTAAAAACCCGCACGCAGCAAGCATCAACCTCAAATCCAGCGTATTTCCTGTACGCAGGCGCTCACATCCAGAAGCCACATGCATTGGGAATTTCTCTTGCAGCTCGCAATCCGGATTACAGAGTGATTAACAACCGGTCATGAATCAATGGTCAAATCGGACAGGCTTGAGAAAAACTTACACTCACAACAATCGGCCAACGCTCATTCATTACCAACCCGTACAACCGAGCCGCTTTATTAATTCAATCGAATCATACACAACACAACCGATATCGGCCCGGTTTATTCCTCATCTAAACGCAAGAATAAAGCGTACGCACTCGCGTTTTCTCAAAAAGCACTTTCCCTTTTCCTCCCGCGCGCGGATCGTATCGAAGATCGGCGATTAGATTGCGGCTCTATAAGCAGATGATTAATTCTTGTACACACCTATACCGTATGAGCTTGCTAGAGAAAGAAGCCACGCCCCTGGTGGGTCAATTCTGCAATACCAACGCGTGCTATTTTCACTAAATATACGTATATAAATATACAAAAATATATACAAAATCAATCGTCCATTCTTTTAAACACTATATACAGCGCTATACTAAGACCCCCTATCGCAACTTAATAATCGACTGTCCCGTACGCGCGTACCCGTGTATATAATAAAACTCCCGGAAATTCGCGGCGTACTCTCGCCGAGGATTTCGCAACTCGCGCCGATACTGCGCTCAGCGAGCGATGTCGAAAGCCGCCCGGCGATTAGCATTTTTCGCGCGTTCCTCGGTCACGAAATTTCCGATTATCCGACAAATGTGTGTGTATGTATATGCAGGAGATTCTATATTCGTCGTCGTTGCATAACGGAGCGCTGTTTAATAATAGCCGTGCGTGTACGAAAAAAAGCGCAGGCTCTCGCTTGCGTTTATCATCTATATACACTGCGTGACTGACTCAATCATAAAATCGTTCCGGGCCGCGAGTTTATTGATCGGAATTATGGATTTCACGTGCGGAAAGTGACTGCGCTAGCGGCATTGAATGGCAGACGCCTGTGCGTATACTGCTATTGTGTGCGAAAGGCGAAAAAAAGAGAGACTCAGTCGCGAGACGGTATATATAATGATAATGTGTGTAGAGCTTGAGCGACGGAGTGGCGGGTAAATAAGATCTAGCGTTCATTATCTTATGAGCGGCGAAAAGTTTCTTTCTTTGTTGTCTCGGTGGAGGCTAGCTGGAAGGGCAGGTTTATTTTACTTGTGAATTAATTTGGTTTCCTATTTTTGATCGGGAGGTTTGATTGTTTTTAGTGCGATGAATAAAAGGATATTTTTTGGTAGGAATAATTCGATTTAATAGTCATTTGGCCATTGTTATGGATATTATTTCATTCATCAATTGTAACTTTGTATAAACAATTGCGCAAAAAGTTTAAAGTTTCGTATTTTATTGGCCAACTACAATTTTTCGTTGTATTCAAAGGCCTTCTTTACACAAGTGACTGCTCTACTTTTATAAACGTGTCGTACTTCAAACAATTTGA
>UELX01005271.1:0-14366 GCA_900480035.1 Eupelmus urozonus | reverse complement strand
GATAGTGTATATGCACTAAATTTAATAGTATACATTTCACTAATTTCATTAGTGCACATGCCCCACTTTTTAAATTAATGTGTATTCACTAATTCATATTGGAGCATTTTTGACTAGGCCATTTAGTGCATATACACTATTTTCTAGTGATTTTTCACTATTTCAACTTTAGAGAGCACTAAACCCGCAAAAGAAAAAAGTTCAACTTTCCCACAAAAAACCAAACAGTCGCGGCAAAAGTATTTCAATTTAAAATGCAAAGAGCATCGAGCAAACATCATCCAAAAAGAACCAAAAACTCATGACTAAAATTAAACGTCGCGATGGAAGCTCCTCAACGTAGTCACTCAAATTAAACGTCAACTCGGCTATTTACCCGAGCCCAACAGCAACGAGCAGCCAATAACCTTTCCAGCCTCCTCGAGGACCGGCCCGGGAATCTTTCCGCTTGACTAGACGTTTATTAATCGCTTATGCGATCTCGAGAGCAGCGCGCAGACTAGACGCTGGTTAATTTTCGCGAATAGCGCGGGCGGCGCATCGAGATTGCCGATGTACTCTGGGAAGAGTAGGCGTATAATAACAGCGCCGCCAGTAGATGAAGAAGATGCCAATAAGCGAGAGGAATTCAAAAGTCGATACACCTTGGAGAGAGAGGCTGGAGTGCCGCGAGTAATGGATATCGAAAAGTCGAGGAGAGACTCTGAAATTAAAACTGAGAAAATTGTATTCTAGTGGATGCTGGAAAATTGTATCCTGGGTATTTTTTTTTCGGGCGGAGATGGTTATTGTAATTATTGGGGCAAATATTTTTCCTTCGCGTTTCGAGTAAAAATTCGATGAAATACTTCCCGATTAAATTTACAATCGGCTCGGAGTGTACGGAGCGCGGAATATCCGGAAGCACTAAACCAAATTAAATTTGCAATTCGAGTGAATCAATTTATTTCGACGATTGTTTTCTAATTCGATGAATAAACAGTTAACGCTATCAGCTGTAATAATAAAATCGAATCAACGCCATTTCAATAACCAACCATCCACTTCCCTACCGCAAAAATACAATCTCAAATATCTAGATCGAAAACAAAATTCAGAATTCGCACGACGAATTCGCTTCTCATAACAATCTTACCTTCCATTCCCACTAAAAATACCCCAACATCGAGCAGAAACATCAGCGCAATACCTAAAAATAAAAAAACAACAGGAACGCACATAACAAATCGGCTCTCAGCGAGCTCGACAAGAGACAGGCGCCTCGCGCGGAAAAGTCGAGCATTTCTCGGATCAATGGCGCTCCGACGGCGTTGACTAGATGCACGCTTTTCTCCTATATACCTTCCGCTCGAGATCGTCTTCATGTCGACGGGCCTGATGATATAGCGCAACCTTTCCAAGAAATCGGAATAGAACACACATCGGAGGGGATCTTCCCGGGAGAGAAGAGCTTCTCCTTTTTGGTTTCGCTTCTTTTCCTCCCGTATGTAGGGCTTTGAGATCCTCGATTTGCGGTTCTTTCTTTTTCCTGAGGCTCGTCTGTGCGAGCATCGGCGCTTTTAATCTGGTTAATGCGGTGCTCTTCGAGTGGTTCGGTCGCTGGGCTGGATTCTCGTTGGGTATTTCTTTTTCTGCTTGCGTTATGGTTATTTTGGAGGCATTTTGCTCGAGTGCTTGATAGGGATTGTTCTTTTTTTTTTTCTTTTTTTTGTTAAGGGATACAGAATCTAATTGGATTTTCATAGGTTCTTCATGAAAGATTGGAGTGCTTCAGATTGTTAACCATTTAAATTTATTTTTCATTAGTTTAAAAAAATAATTCTTTTGTACTTATTAATTTTGTAAATGCTAATTTTACTTCCAACCGCGTAGCGGCTTCCTAATCTAATTGATTACAAACCTTTTTGTCCATTATGAGGCAAATTTACCTTTGAAATAATGAGTTGGAAGGATTTCTTTGTAAAAAGCAATTCTTAACTTTACCTTACGGCTTTACTTTAATGACATTCAATGTGAATACTTTACGAGGGATGTCATTAAATTTGTCGTTATTCGCTTGCTCTTGAAAGTTCACTTTAAGCTCAGTACGTACATTGTCAAAAGTTAAAGGGAAAATTTTCACTACGAAACTTTTCCTATAAAAGGAGCATAATACAAAAGAAGATGCCTCAGCCCCACTGTAACACGGAGGTTTTGAATATTTCATTCGATGGCTACATTAACTGACGGATTTCCATTTCCACTAAGAAAGCGTTTTCCACGCTCCAAAGTAAAGCCATCTTTTTTAAAACGTCAGTGAATCACTCTGCAAATATACTTCAAAAATCCTACCGAACGATCATCTGAACACACTACCCTTAAAACTATTTTATCATAACAAAACAGAAATCATGACCCACAAATCGCACTTCGTCTAGCAATCGAACCAGCCTCTGTACCATTAACGAGCAAATTCCAGCCTCTCGCATCCAAAATGCACCTGGCAGAACGCCGCGAGAGCCCTCCTAATGAATAAACTCATCGATTTCCACTCTGCGGCCGTTCGAAAGTAGCCCAGCGCGAAATCAATCAAATTGAAAAGGCCAACTCGAGCCCAGCGAAATTTCCGCCACTCCGCAAAACATCAGTGCTCGGGCTTTAATTAGCATATGAAGCACAGACCATCGCGTTACATTGCGAGTACGTAGGCTGTTACAGAATCGACTCGAGCCGTCGCGCTAATTTTCCATCGCAAGAGCTATTCGCGGAACTGGCGCGCAGGATGAGCCTTTGTGCTTTAAGCCAGACGAATGGTGATGACTTTGGATTTGATGCTGAGTCAATAAACAGGGAGGGTGGGAGATCTGAGCTCAAAGAACGGCTGATGTTTGAGAGGAATGCGAGCTGCACTTTGCCAGATGAGCTCAAATTGTTTGGTTAGATGCTGCAGGTGCGTTATTGGTTGGGATGGTATGTTTTTCTTTTTTTTTTTTTTGTAGATGTCAATGGAATAGATATGCTTTTGTAGAGCTCTTTTGAAGGCGAAGAATTGAGACTATTTTTTTTTTTTTTATAAAAATATAATGTGTTTGTTTAAATAGAAAATTAATAAATTTATCAAATAAGTAAATTGAGGAAGATTGATATAGCAAAGGAAAAAATTTTAATAAAAATTTCCAATATTAATAAAACAAAATTTTTCTAAAATTAATGTTGTCACGTGTGTAAAAGTGACGATTTAGAAGAAATACAGATCCGTACGATGTGTAGATGAAACGAAACTCAGTGAGTATCGATGGGAGTTTGCTCAGTGGTTAGAACACTCTCGCTTTCGGCGCTGAGGATTTTCGTGAGTCCAAGTAGTTTGAATCCACACGATAGCGTGTTTCCACCTTTTTTAGAAATTAAAAATCTTAATAATAAAAACTGTAACAATATATATAAAGGATATAATAATATATTAAAAATATAATAAATCGTTAATGTAAGTTAAATTAATCAATAACTAACAATAATTGAAACTTATAATGTAAAAATGGCAACTTCCTCGACAGTGCTTAGGAAACGCCACATATTACTAATACACACAAATTATACTACATATTATAATCATTATCTCATCTTCCTAAAATGTTGATTTAACAAAATCTATGATATTATACACTTTACGCACTCAATGTTTTTTAAGATAATAAAAACATCAAAACTGAAGTACAATAAGTAGACATTTTTATATGTGCCCTATTGAAAAAGTCTAGCTGACATTCTAGTTTGGATTTTCGCCTACATTTCTAGTTAGAACTTCATGTAGAATTAGCCGAAAATTTAAACTGAAATATAGATTTCCATTTTAAAAATGCAATTTCAGTTCAAAAATCCAATCAAATTTAATACTGTGGCATCTTTTCCAAACTGGTACCTACCGCACTTTGCCTTTGGTATATCTAGATATATATATTATAATGATAAAAACCTTAACTGTATTTAATTTTCTTTTATAAAATGTTTTTTTTTTTACATTTTTGAAAAACTGTGGAGTATCATTTTTATTTCATGAAAAGCTTCTTTATATCATGAAAGAAACAAGCAGCTCGGTGATAAGCAAACTCTATAAATTTATTCAAGGATGCATATTTCATTGTAAGGTTTAAATTCAAAAATAGATATATTAAAAAACTAGACTCCGATAATTGTCTACTGCCATAAACTCTCTTCAAACTCGATAATCGTATAAATATAATAAGCTATTGTGCGTTGAAAACTATTTTTATCTTGTACTTGTTATTTTTCAATTACTGGATAAGCGTAGTGTAGATCAATTTACGCATACTATCTATCTTAAATAAAATAATAAATCTTCATTATATATATTTATATATAAGTATTTAACTTACAAATGTTACAAAGTTTACGTGAACTAAATCATGTCACGGATGGCGAGTAAGCAGAAAAATGCACGCGTCATCACACAACAGATCAACTGAATTAATTTTGAAAATATATAAAAAAAATCTGGTTGCATCATAAAGAAAATGTTTTGCATCGTTCACTGAATATCAAACTTTTGTAAATAAAAAAGTTTCTCAACATAATCTTTAATTTTAAATTTTCATTCTAATAATATTATTAAATTTATTTTAAAAAAATATTTATATTATGATACACGTTTAAAATACTTTTATTCTTTATTAAATTGACGTTAAACTGACGTAATTTAATTAAAAATACGAAATTTTCATCGATACAAGAAGTTAAAGCTTTCTTTCACATAAGTTAATTCCCATCTTTTTATGCATCATTAAAATTTACAAGTACAGAATATAACAAAGTGATGAATTGAACAGAATATTATTGTAAGTTTATGTAAATTTATTATAAATTTATTATCGTTTTTATTTAAACGAAGTTCATCATTTAAAGCTGTAAAGAACTACGCAAGGCTTGCAAGAATTTTTTACGATATTTTTTATCTCGTCAAAAACATACCTAGAAAATTACGTACAACTTTTGTTAGATTCACAGACGAAAAATCTTTCACTATTTACTTACGCCCGTACATATTGTCGAATCTTGAATCTATCAATTACTTAATTGTTGTGCACACTCTTTGAATGTTTAGAAGTAAATTTATGTCAAAATTTCCTCATAAGTTGTAATTTTCGGAAAATTAACAATTTCGCTAAAAAATAAGTTTTGATATGAATTTATTGTGGTAAAAATTAAAATAGTAAAATTAAAAGTAAAATAGACTCTCAACGCGATGATTCTACAAAATCTGCTGCAAAACCATCGCCACCAATGCTTGCAATTTTTCTTAACAAATCAACCTCTAATCAACGTAAAAACCAACAAACACTACGACGAGAGCCTCGCTTACTAATTCCCCCTTCCTTCTCTCATTCCAGACATAGTACTGAACTTCAGGACAACCTACGTGAGCCGTAAGGGCGAGGTAGTCAGCAACAGCAAGAGCATAGCCGTAAACTACATAAAAAGCTGGTTCCTCATCGACCTCGTCGCCGCTCTGCCCTTCGACCTGCTCTACGCCAGCGACGTCTACAGTGGCGACGTCAGTCCTTTTAAATTTCCAATATCGCATGCACGATTTTAAACTATACACACCAGCTCGCATTCTTTTTCTTTCTTTTCTTCCGCTGCGCGCAACAGTCAGTCAACTTAAAACGACGCAGCATTTTATTTACCGAGCGCCACGTTTACCCGAGAGGGTGTTTAAATTTCGCTGGTGGCTACCCCTTGGGAGGGGCAAGAAGTAAAAAAACGCCTGCACGCGCGATTCATTAATGTTGATTTTGCCGCTGTAATAACAGGCGATTGTCGGGTGGAGCGCGTAAACAGCATCGAGGGCTTTTCGCTGCTTTGTGTTTTCCTTTTTGCTCGGCTGCGCTTTTTTCCCCTCTAATTGCAACAAAATTATGCGCACTGGATTGCTGAGAATGGAATAATGTTTACGACTGCATCGAGAGCTGTTTTTATGAAAATATTTGCAAATCCAGTTACGGGACTCGCGAAGTGCTTTTAAATCGGATAAAGGTCAATTTGAATCTGCTTTCACGGAACTCTTTTGGGAAGTTTGAAAAGCAGGTGGGGCTTGGAAATTTATCATGCGACCGTATTTTTACGAAAGAGCTTTTATATTTTTCGTGTGTTTTATGTTCTTATCAGTGAAACGAATGTTCCGAAAAATTCAATAACAAGCAAGCGTGAAAAATGGTATATCTCAAGTATCGACGTCGTTGAGAGCCAATCATATCTTACTCGCGCATTGACTTCGCACTAATAGTCATCGATCAAAGCGACACTGATATCTTTTGCGAAGCCCTATTCATCTTAGGAAAGTATATAGTAATAGATTCGTTTTGCCATCCTGACTGAGTTATTACGTCCTCGACTTACGACATTTTTCAAATAGCTTTTTTTGATATTAGGGCGAGAAATAGATTTTTATTTCGTTCGCATGAGGTTGAGATCGCTTTTTCGCTCGTGTATTGAACATTATTTTGTTACATGATGAGCAAAAGACTTCATTTATTTTATGCTTTTTTATTTAAGCGTGCCCGGAAGTTTAGTGTTTTAAGAATTTTCAACAGCTTAATGTAAAAAAGTTACTATTTCTGCATTAATATCAATATTAATTATAAATTCGTTAAATATTAAATGAAAGCTTTTGACACTATTCAGTAATATTAGAAAAAAGGGAATTAATAGTATTCATAAATAAATAAAATCATTGAAAATGAAGTAAAAATAATAAACTTTGATTATTTCAGAAAAAAATTTTAGAAAAATTTTTTATAAATCATAAAATTTCATTTTTACATCTTTAACATTCATCGAACATCTTCAACAAAATTTTCGCATACTTCATAAAACTTGAAAATCTACCTCACCCCACATCCCCTCCTAAACTCGTCAATTACAAAATCAACTAAAACCCAACGTGACACACTTTCCACTTTTCAATAAACCCCCACCCCCACAATTACACGCAGAGTCCCAGAGACAGCGATATGCACTCACCGTCCAGGGCGCGCTTCGTTTCTCAAAGTCCTTCGCAAAATTACAGACCAATGCCAGCATCCCAAGAAGCACAGCGCCACGCTCCGCTCGCTCAATCAAACTCTGAATGAAGCTCGTTTGGATCGCAGACATATCATTACGCTCCATCCACTTTTTCCGGTGCATCATCCAACGCCCTTCGATCTCTCTCTGTGTGCCACTTTTTTTCCCCAGCGCGCCGGATATCTCGGGAGCTGCGTTACGCGCGTGAATGGACCAATCATCGGGCGAAGGCCAGTGGCGCAATTATTTTTCATTGTCGCGAGTTGCTGCCGTTTTACGCGATTTTTCTGTGTTTGCTTTCTTTTGAGGCGTGTAACTTTGAGACGCGGGAAATATTTGATTGACGGTGTTAGTAAAGGAAGCTTTCTGAGAGCGTGGAAAGTGGATGGATTATTTTGTTTGAGTTTCGGTACACGTGTACTTGTTTATTGAAAGAAGCATGGGATATTAAATTATATTTTGTTTATAGAATATATTTTAACTGTAATTGATATTAATACATCATTTATATTTTTGGTATATTTGAAATGATTGCGCTTTCAAGTGCGCAATTGAAGCAAAAGTTTTAAGCTTTACAGAAATTCAAACAGCTTTATATTAAATATTTATATTGAATTTCATATAAAATTTCCGAGCATTAAAATTACGCGAATAAAAAGCCCACTTTTATGCCATTAAAAAATTTCTGCACTTCATTGGAGAATGTAATGCACGCAGTCAAGTACTTTAACAACTTTATCCTTTGACCGTTAAAAACGTAGCTCGTCAAGATGACATACCTCTAATAAAGTTTAAAATATTAAATTTAAAGTGGTTAATTACTAAAAAGAAGGACCCAGTAATTTTAATAAAAATAAAAAAGAAAAAGTCAAACTCATTCAAGTATTAATAATTGTAACAGCATACCATTTACCACATTGTCCTCGAGAAAAGCCATCTTCATAATTGATATACAAACGTCCCATAAAGCCGAACGATTCACACCGCCGAAAATGAAGCTCGACACGAATAACATAATTCTCGCTTCCTTGATTGCCTAGTCAAGCGTGTAACGGTAGGCACCTCTCCGCACTATAAACTCACGCGATATCCACCTAATTGGTTTCGATATTCGGCAAGACCTAGCCGAAGCTAGCAGCCGTTTCCCTTCACCCCACCCTTTTGGTTACTCTCTTCAATAACACTAAAGCAAAAGCGACTCCCGTATCATAAACCCTACCTCTCTCTCGCTCTCTGTCTTTCTATCTGCCGGCAATAAACGAGCCAGTCCGAGATTTCGGCTTTTTTCCCGCGTCCCAACCCCCTTAATATTTCATTTGTATCGGCCGCCCGAATCTAGTCACGCGAATGAGCGTACCCAGCGACATTATTTGGAATCGATTATATCCAACCGCTTCTAAAGCTCCCGGAGCTTTCGGAGCTTTACGCGGCCGAGTGTGCGCTGAGTCGGTGAGTATCGATGTTACGAGGAGCCGCAGCAGCTCGCGCGCGCACGGGATATAAACGTGAAACTTCCGAGGGAGAGAGAAGCTGGCGCTGCGGTGGAGGCGGCCTCGGCGAACGATCCCCGAGAGCTGACCTCTTAAATCGCTGCTCCTTAATAACTGGGAATCCGCGCTCCCGCAGAGCCGGTTTATGCCAGAGTAGATAATAAGGATGGAATGTGTGTACCGATGGGTTTTAGTACCTGCCGCCCCGGGGATATTAAAGCTGGAATTTTTAGGTTTATTTGCCGGGGGTTTTGGAAGGGAGTTTAGTTGTGGGAATTCTTTGTTTAACGTGGAAAAGAATTAATGCAGTGTTTTTAAAGGTTAAATGTAAAAGCTTGCGGAGCGTGAAGGAGAAAGGTGAAATTAAAGTTGGATTATCGTTTTGAGTAGTAAAAACTTTAATTTCTAGGACAACTTTAATAAAGTGTAAATTTCTCTAGTTCATAACTCGAGATTTCTGTACTTCAAATTAAGAAATACTTTGAAAATGCTTGGTACCAATATCCAACGTTCTCTCTTTTTAAAATGTAACCCTCCAGAGATTCTCATTCTGCATTCAAATTCCACTTTTTCAACCGCATCCTTTGACAACGCGCTCTGCATTTTCAAAATTTTACTTTTAGCTTGCTCTTAAAAGAATTTTCTCTCTTTGAATACATTATTTTTTTAAATGAATTCCATTCACTCTCTCGCATGCTGCCAAAACCTCGAGGCCCTGCAAAACCCAAGCCTATTTCTCGAAAGCAAGACATAAAAAGACATTACGGACTTTCCCCTGAAATTAATTACGAAAAATTAACAAATTATGAAAGTTTTAAGAGCCCACTCCATCAGTGCGTGGGTTCAGTTATTTCCCATTATAAGCGTGTCGACCATAAAAAAGCGCGCTCGACTTTTCAGGGTGAAAAATAAAAAACACGACCAAGCGCGCTTTCGCCTACCTGGAAACTCTCGAAAAAATAGCCTGCTCGCGCGCGCCCTTAAGGATGACAGCCTCCTCGTAGCTCGTAAAATTAAGAATATAATACTTTGTGTAACAATGCCGGGCTGCTCTCGAGGATCTGTCAAGGAACGCCGTGCAGTAAAAAAGTTTTTTTACCGAGAAAAGTTTTTTACCTCCTGGCCGTAAAGCTCGTGGCTTGATGACGTTATTTCCGAAATACAGCGCGAGGGATACACAAAATGTAAAGGAGTGCAAAAGTTAATTTAACTTGAGAAGTTCTGATTTCGTAATCCAGCCGGGGCAAGTTTAAAGCGGCTAATGCGTTTCATTTGTTTTTGAGTTATTATTTCCGGGAATAGCGATGTGATTTCATTTATTTTTTATCTAAATTGAGTTACCAATGGATTTCAGATGTTCGAATATGTTACTTTCGAATAATTAATAGTAGAAAGTTTTAGAACGATGTTGTAAATTAATTACAGCCTAAACAACTTGTTTTAAATGGAGCGCAATCAATTAGAAAAGAAACTGTTAGTCTCTTAATTGTATTTTAACGTTTGATTACGGTAACTGGAGAAACCAAATGATTGGTAAGATGATACAACTCCTTAATTCCAGAAAAACGAGATAATAAAGCAATGAATTTATTTTTATAAATGGAGTCAAAGTATTTCACATTGTTACTTTCATGGCAAAATAAATAATCAGTACTATATTTAGTTAGTAACTAATTATTTCTTTTCTTTAGATTAATGGAAACTTAGAGCATACATAAAAATATATCGGTGCCAATTTACTCAAAAATATTAAAAATTTCAATTTCATTTTCTGAACAAAAATGAAATATTAATAACAGAAATTTAAAAACATTTTTTGGTAATTCTGAATCGTTATTCGTACTTTCGCATTATCATCGAACAATCTCTGTGCATTAAAATGCAATCATTACGACATCTAGTATGCTTAAAAAATTAATTTTCAGATTCGTTCTATAGTCCTTGAATTTAATATAGTTCAGTTTTATTGTCCAGAACCTATAAATCCTTTATTGCATGATCAGAATCTGCAAACTAGAGACAACAGAGATACTGCGACGTTTTCAAGTAATAACAAAGCTTGCATACAGCGTGATTTCGTCGCGCAAATAAAAGTCGAAAATCATATCTAAAATCATAGCTCCGCACACGATCCATAAACTATTGATAGTAAATCCATTTACGTCAGATTATGATCTATATATCGATGAATCAGCATTAAGCTCATCAGCTAGGACACCCCGCGATTCGTCAAAAGCTCTACGTTGCAAAGTAACGTCATAGTGTATTATATTACCAAAAAGTAGTGCGCGTAATATGTATTCATAAAGCATGAAAAAACTCCGCAAAAGCGACTTATTTAGGTCAACAGCGACTGAAAGAGATACTAATCCCGATCATAAAAATGGGAGAGATAAAAGAGCACTCCTAGCTCAGGCTCCTCATACGCGTTCGACACCCTCAGATTTTTATCGACCGTCGGTATCGTTGCATAATAATTATTTCTATAAAAATGGTAATGCCCCTTCGATAAATACTAATAAATCCCTTTGTATCTAAACAGGAAGTCCATAAAATCACACTGAAGCGTTTCGCCATTCATTCCACGTGGTCCCTTCCCTCTCGCCGTGAATCTATACTTGATTTCTCATCCACCCATGAATATCAACTATCTCATAATCATTATTAACATCCCTTAAAAAAATGCAAAGCCCAATTCATCCATCCACGCGCTAAAAAAATAAAGACTCAACGCCCTGAGGTCAAACAAATACTCGTATCTTAGACGGACGCATCACAGCTTCCCCCCAGGGGACGTGTAAAACTATATACACGGAACAAGAAAGCGAGCTGGGGGTAATTTCCGGGTTAGACTCCGCTCTATTGTAGCCATAATAGTGAGTATCTAATGTCTCGACATTTTTCTCAAGCAGGAGTCGGGCACCGGTCACATTCATCTGGTAAAACTTACGAGACTGCTAAGGCTGGCCAGGTTACTCCAGAAGATGGACAGATACTCGCAATACAGCGCCATCATACTCACCCTGCTTATGCTGTTCTTTACCCTGGTGGCCCACTGGCTGGCCTGCATCTGGTACGTCATCGCCGATAACGAGAGGCGCAGGCACGACAAGGACTGGGATCTCGGTAAGTGTCGTCGGACATTTTTCGTTCCTGGCATGTTTATGCGAGGTCTTTTTGGACTTTACGAGGTGAGTGGTGAGAGTGAGGAGGTGTATATGTGGGAGAAATTTAGAGTAGTCGTTCGCTCGTAAGTTATGCATGTGGGGAAAGGAGAGTGCGGTTTTGGTGGTTGATGGTGGCAGATTTGGTGTTATTAAAAAGCTGTGTTTAAGGGTGTTGAGCCCCCCAGGGTATCGTCTGTAGGGACTCAAGATACTCGTTACAATAAATAGTTAAAGAACGCATGGATCAACATATAACTATATATTAGTTAGTAAATCAGACTTCCAATTGATAGTTAAATTCACAGTTTATTGATATTTTTAATAATAAGACTTCTTCTTGCTTTTTTCAAATTTTAAAAAGTAAAATAAAAAGAAGATTTGCAAATTTTTTTTCAGTTTTTTAACTTCACATTCTTTCATTTTTCAAGTTTGCACTAGCTTTTTTATTAGTTTTTAAGATTTGTGCGTTTCCTCTTTCTGAAACTTTGCATACTTATAGCCAACGTTAACTTTTACTTTAAAATATGGTCAGAATTTCAAAAAGATCCCAAAACAACCATTTTTTGAATCTCAACATCCTTTACATTATCACAAACTATTGTTTTCTCTTTTTGTTAATTTGGAATAATAAACATTTCAATTAAAATCTTCTTTTACAAGTTCCGACAGGGACCATAATAATATTACATCAGAATTAAAGAGATATTTAAATAATGCTGCCGTGTATAATCAACTTTTTTACCTCGAAAAAAGGTACAATGAAAAATCGCGCACGATAACACACGCAAACGACTTTGCATATCTCCGTGTAACGCTAACGCCGGGCAAAAGAAACTCGCGAACAAAAGTTCAAGCTCGCGCGTTGCCAAGGGGATCCTTTTTCCCGCGCCTCGGCGCTGGATAAGAAATTAAACGGGACCGCGCGCGGCACATCCTTGGAAAGCGATATTTTTCCAGGACGACAAAAAAAAACTTTCGCAATTCAGCCGCGCCTCCAAAGTTCCGCTCCTCCGTGATTAGCATCTCGGATGGCTGTTACTCCCTCGTGCCTTGTACTTGCTTTATATTCGAGTTCCTCGCGCTTTCGAAAGAACGAGTCTAGCCTGTTGCGCGTGCAGACGTTAAAAAAACGAAAGAAAAGCAGAAACAGCTGAGGACGGATTAAGGAAGAAGAGATTTTCGAGGGCTTAAATGCGACGTGGAGGTGGTTTTGAGCACTTACGATCGGTTAAATTGCAGTTGCTTGGAGGATTTGGTGAATTACTTTGCAGGGTGTTTTAGTGTTTTTAGATGATGCTTTTTGTGAAAAGTGATAAATGGCTTAATTAGCTTTGAATTATTCTCGAGTGTTTGAAAAAATTTGCATTGAATTAAATTTGAAAGTTTTTTGAAAGAATAAGTGAGATCAAAAAGTTGGAACGCTTAAATTTTTATTCCAGAAATTAAGTTTGTGATAATTAGCTAGTTAAAATGAAAGTTGAAAAATAAATGTACCTACTTAAAAATCTTTTAATAAGAGACATTTTATAAAGTTTCTTACTACTCTTGATTGCTAAAGTTTTATCTTAAATTCTTGTAAATAGTAAAATATTCAAACTCGTATTTTTATTACAGATTTTTTGGATTAAATCTTTTTACATCTCATATTGAAGTATTTGAAAATATATTTGTTTCAAATAAAATAGAAAATTTAACTCACATTAATTTTTTAACAAAAGTATGCTATCTCAACAGTTTTCATTTTCAAAATCATAAACCGAACAGTAATTTATTTCAGATAAAACCTTTTTTCCAAGAAAAACCTTCTTTCCAAAATAAACATCGGGATCTTACAGAGTCTCTTCTCCCAAAAATGATTCATACAGTGTCCCAGGTGAACCATAAAGAACACAAGTCGACTTTAATCTCTCAATAAATTTCACTGACATTTCGTCAAGCAACTTCATTCTCTCCATACTGACTCCATGATTCTCTCAGCAATCCTTCATTTGCAAATTTACACTTTTTTAGAAGAAAACTGGTAGTCCTAGAAAAAGTAGTAGTCCAGATGGTTCAAATATACAACAAATTATATTTTTATGATGCGTATGATTTTTTGTTTTTTCCGTACTTAGAAAATGGGACGATGTTATAATGTTACTATTCATTTTGTTCTATTTTCGCTTACGATAAAAGATAATTGAATATTTTAAATTTAAATAAACTTATTGTACATACATACAAATCAGAATTGTCGCTTTTTGAATACATTTAATGGTAGTATTCTAACAGACTGAACGTTTTTATTATAAAATAATCTTCCACTGACAAAAAAAATCGTTAAAGAACATTATAATGTGTGACAGTATTATGAAACTTACCAGCAAAACTATAAAATTACTATACTTTATATATTACGCTTGATATAAGATTTACTTTATGTTTTAATTTATTAAATTATATATATAATTTCCTATAAAATATTATAATTTTTTAGTTTTTTTCAATCCATGGCAGCTCTAATTATCAGTGTTGTATTTTTTCCTTAGATTCTTGTCTCACTAGGAGAGTATCACATCTCCGGATCACAGATGTTGATGAAACTTTGGGATATGTTTTTGGGTACCAAAAAATGAGGAAAGCCAAAGCCGTACGGTCCAACGCTTTGGAA
>UELX01005270.1:0-14368 GCA_900480035.1 Eupelmus urozonus | reverse complement strand
CACTTATTTTTATTAACGAATTATTTTTGAAATAATAAACATGGGGAAACGATTTCAAAAATACTAATCATAGGTATATGAATTCAAAAATGATATTTGCACTCCCTAGAGGGTCCAAATGTCATTTTTGAAATAATAATCTTAACCTTACGATTTCAAAAATGACGTTTGGGCCCCCGAAGAAATAATACACATGGGATAACGATTTCAAAAATGATTTTTAAAATAATAAACATGGGGAAACGATTTAAAAAATGGTGTTTTGACCCCCCTCCCCCTGTAACTTATTATGTGCGTGGTTGTCGTGTCTAAAAATGGTTACTTTAGCGTCACTTTTTATGCCCAACAAAACGCAAATATCAATACCTGCGTGACGTAAAGCACTGTATGTACCACGGACAAGTGAACCTTTATAAAGGTCCACTTATCGCCCTTGGCACATAATGTACTATTATTTCTTGCAAATTTTAAGTAAAAAAATAACTTTTCGTTTTATTTTTTTTTTCTTAGTCCTGATTTAAAAAGTGGCTTAAGCTATATCTGAAATAAAATACTTTCTGCGACAAAGGAAAAATATTAATTTTTACTTCGTTCGAAATTCTTCATTTAAAGCAAAGTGAAAGAGTGAAGTAAAAATCTAGACAGAATATAAAAGAAAAACCCAACAATAATTTCGTAATTGTTACTTAGATTAGTTGGAAAAACTTTTTTTTTTTTAAAGATTTTATGTTTTACAAGACTTTGTTTTAAAAAAATTTTTCATGTTAGAATGTTGCTAATGTCAATAAGTTCAGATTTTTTACACTGCACTTTTTCTGTCTAGAATTTTTTAAACAAGGTTGGAACTCTCTGATAGGTAAACATGAAATCTTTGGAAAAAAATTTTTTCTAACTGATATAATTAATGTTTACTACATAATTGTTGAGTTCCTGTAAAATATTTAGTACAAACGTCTAGTCTACTCTTTAAATTTTTTTTTTTTTCATTTATCTATTGGTCAGGTATATATAATATTCTATAGTGTTATTCAAAATTTGTTCTCCTTTGTTTTAGAGTAAGTATTACATTGTTTACAATAGTAACATGTAATAGTAAATATAAAAATATAATCAGTTGGTGTTAGATCAGATGCCAATCTAACAATGAACACCCAAATACTAAACAGAATAAATAAAGCAGAAGGTACAATTATTATCTATTGCTCTCAACTTGAAACTCAAATGAAGAGTAGGCTCATTGAATCAGCCTCACGAGCCTCCAGCTTAGAGTATAACAATGCTAATTATAAAATATCAAAAAAAGACTTCTGTAAATACATAAATTCATTAATTAAAAATAAATGGAACGATCAATGAAAAAATGACACCAATAATAAGCAATAATCAATTAAACCCAATGTCTCAGACTATACCATAACCCGCCCGCCTTAAGTTTCAATAAAGAAGATCAAATTTTAATTACAAGATTACGTAGTGGGCACACAAGAATTACTCATCAACACTTATTTACCAAAGAAGACAAAGAAAAATGCAACATATGTAAAACATCTTTAAGCATGAACCACAATCTAATAGACTGTCCCAATTGCAATAACGAACGTAAAAGATTAAAACTCCAAAACAAAATAGAGAAAATGCTCAACAAACATAGCCAATTGAAAAAAATCATAGAATTCATCGACAAAATAAAACTCGGGCATCTGATCTCAAACAATTCCTTAAGGAAATCTTTTAAAAAATATGATATGGCCAAGTAGACAAGATTATCGACATTACCGACAATTCAATACAAATATTTTTTTTAACAAAGTTAGTGGAATTTTTTTGAAAAATAGACTCTTAGTAAATATCTAATCTTTAGAAAAAATCTTTTTTAGGTCCACTTTTAACTGATCTAGGAAGTGCAGACTATGACCTGATGATGATGATCTGATAAGCGATAAACCGATATTTACTAACATATTTATTGCATAATACTTTCTTTTAAAAAAGTTACATTAGAATAATGATAACTAGCTTAGTAAGCACATATTGTTACGTATATTTAAATAATGATAAATGTTATATTCATTAACATGAAACAGGACACCATATTTTCTGTTCTTTTCTAATTTAAGTTTTCAAAATTTGTCTTTTAAAAGAATTAATTAGTTACTACTTTCTTTAAAAATTTCAGAAATTGTTTGATCTTAAGTGTAGAAATCTTAAAAATCAAATTTCAAAATCTCTCTTTTCAAATCTTATCAAATCTTGAAGCTTGATTATTGTCTTATGGGCGGAAACATCTTCTTAAGCTCAAATAAATAAGATTATTCAATTTCCATTATAAAAAATTGATAGATTTGATGTTATCAATAGCTTTTATGCGTTCCTTTACTTTATCTTTATTTTTTCATAGTCTTAGCAAGATTAATAAAATAATCCCCATAGCTAAGAACCATGTGATTTAGTTAAGATATGACATATATATCAGTAAATCAAGATTATTTAAGAAAGCGGAGAATTTTGGCGAATGGAATATTAGACATATAGAGTGATATGCAGAATCTTATCAAACAATCAATCGTGCAGTGAAATTTGACTTCTGAAATTTAACCTTCTTTTGATTAATTAATAAAGATTTTGGTTAAAATTTGATGTAAAAGATGACTAATATCACGGATTGTTACTATTGCATAAATGATAATAAAAAAACAACAAGCTCTCTAAATTGCAACTTAATAACATAACTTTGTTGATAAATATATCTATTTTTATTTTTGTATGAATATATACTTATATATGAATAAATATATAAATGTATATATTTATATATTTACATTAACTGTGCATAATTTTTTATCAATTAAAAAAATTTTCTTGAGTTAAACTTTCCAATTCGAAAAAAGAACATTGCTTTGCATTTGTTAATGCAGAGATAGTATATAAGATTATATTAATTAGTAAATTAAAATATTTTATTTACAGAAATTAAATATTCATTTTGATACATAATTTAGTCTGAAAGTCTTAAGAGATCTATAAATTTTAAATCTATAAGAATCATTTTAAAAATGAGAGTTGTTTTTTAAGCAATATTCTTATGTAATTGATATGGTTAAAATTTTCCTAATTTTAATTTTATTTACCTTTATCTTACTTCAAAGCAAATTGTCTCAATTGATCCACAAAGTATTGATGACAGCTGCACTAACTAATAAAAAAAATCAGTACTCGTTTATCGGGCGCGAAAATAATTAATCACTGTAAAACATTCGATAAGTAGTCGGTAAAATACCCTCTACTACGTCAGAGTAATTAAATATAATGCAAATAATGAAGAATAATGTTTTTATAATGGATCATCTAACTATGCAATATTTTAGCAAGTCAATTTAAAAATGCTTTCTTTATCGGATAAATAATACGTTGTTAATGACCAATGCAATTGACAGCTATCTATCAGCATCTTCCCTCCCTCCCAGCAAATTGACAATGGAAGGGATGGAAGCTTTCTTAAAAAGCCATCAGAGGGGAAGTCAACTACCTGTAATCACTCAGTGTCGCGCCGTGGTACATGAGATAAGCATTATTTTAAAGTATTTAAACGAAACCGGCTCCGCGAACTGCAACTAGTTTATTTTATTATTTATAGTATTGAACGATGTAAAAAAATTTTTGTATAAAATAGGCATCGTTTCCAAATATACAACAAGTAGAGAGCAACAGCGGTGAAGATGACTTGGCATCCGGTAAATAGTTCAATAATTTGCAGGGAAAATCCTGGGAGTTATGTGTGCCAACCTTCATTTCTTACTTTTCTATCCTTCCTGGTTCAGTATGCTGGCCATACTAATTATAAAACCGAAAATATAGAAGAATCTTCAAGTACTTATGACTTTATTATTGTCGGAGCCGGATCAGCAGGATGTGTTTTAGCAAATCGTCTAACGGAGATAAAACAATGGAGGGTAATTACTTCAAATATCACAATTACAATATTTTACTGAATAACATTTTAATATTTTTGTTATTAAAATTTAAAATACTTACATTTTTTTTTGTAAATTTTAATGGAAAAATTTGTATTTTAGGTATTACTGCTAGAAGCTGGAGATGAACAACCATTGATTACTGAAATCCCTTCAATGATACCAGTACTATTTAAAAGTTCTGTAGATTATGACTACGCTACTCAACCAGAACCTGTGGCATGTAGAAGTTACAAAGATAGATCTTGTGTCCAGCCTCGTGGAAAAGTTATGGGTGGTTCCAGTTCTATTAATTTTATGTGGTACATCAGAGGAAACAAGGTGGATTTTGATGACTGGGAGAAACATGGTAATCCAGGATGGAGTTATAAAGAAGTGCTACCGTATTTCAAAAAATCGGAAGATTTACGTGAACAAAAAGTAAGTTCTATTTTTTTTTTTTTTTTTTAATTAGAAAATAAAAATTAACAATTGTTATTTTGAATTTTATTTTTAGTAAAAAAAACATATTTATGAGATACTTTTTTGAATTTTATACAATTATATCTAAGACATTTAATAAATGCATTTAATGAATTAAACGCGTTAAAACCAATTAAAACATATTTAAATATAACAATATTTTTAATGACTTATTTAGAAAGTTAATAAATATAGAGTAAGGTAAATCAAGTAAATATGTTTTTCAGGTTAATAATATGGTGAATTTAAAAGCTTATACATAATAATAATTTAAATATATTATTATTGATAAAATATATTATTATTATTATTATTATTGATTTTGAATTTAAAATATATTTAATATTAATAATTAATATTTTTTAATACATTTATTATATGAACGGATTTAATTATATTGATTAACAAAATAACCATTATTAATTTATTTAATTATAACAAATTCATTTATTTAATTAAAACTTATAAAAAAGATATAATGATTTATAACTTTTATTCTACAGATCGCTGTAAATAGTAGCGAAAGTCATGGAACCGGCGGATACTTAACTGTCGATCATTTTCCATACCATGATGTGAACAACGACATTCTTATCGAAGCTTGGAAGGAATTAGGTCTTAAGGAAATAGACTACAATTCTGAACATCAAATTGGTGTGTCGAGAATGCAGTCTACGAGCGTAGACGGAAGTCGCCAAAGTACTAACGATGCCTACATCAGGCCGATCCGTGGCAAAAGAAGCAATCTTTTTATTAAAACTAAATCGCAGGCTACTAAAATAATCATTGATCCGAAATCTAAACGCGCTATAGGAGTCGAATACGTCACCGGTGACAACAAATCCATTAGAAGAGCATACGCGACTAAGGAAGTGATTGTCTCAGCTGGTGCAATTGATTCGCCCAAACTTCTCATGTTATCTGGAATCGGTCCAGCTAAAGAATTAAAAGAAGCTAAAATTCCACTCATCAAAAAATTGCCAGTAGGTGAAAATCTGCACGATCACGTAACTATGGCACCAGTTGTAAGCGTCAAATTAAACAAAACATCTACCTTCAAGAGTCCCCAAGGGATGATAGATGATGTTTCTTACTGGTTAAAAACTCATAGAGGTCCAGCATCAGGCGTCGGTGCAGTAGACTGGGTAGCTTACTTGCAGACACCATTGGAGCATCGTTCAGGAGTTCCAGACATTGAGGTCGGATCACTTTTTAAGGTTGCCAGTGCTTGTGAAGATGCGAATGACTGTCATCTTTATCCTTATTCGTATTATGATACATTATTGATTTACGCAGCTCTATTATATCCGAAAAGCCGAGGCTTTTTGAAATTAAATAAAACTGATCCAACATTTGAGCCTCCTCTGATTCACATCAATTACTTAACGGACCCGGAAGATGTAAGAGTTATGGTGGAAGGTGCCAAGATGGCCAAAAAGGTCGCAGATACAAAAGTGTTTAAACAATATAATCTCACTGCATCTGATATTCCAGAAGGAAATTGCAAGAGTTTTAAAATTTATAGTGAAGCATATTTTGAATGTATTGCCAAAGAATACACGATGACTTCGTACCATCCAGTAGGAACTTGCAAAATGGGGCCAAAGAGTGATCCTGGTGCCGTTGTTGACCCGAGATTAAGAGTGTACGGTATCAAGAGATTGAGAGTCATAGATGCTTCGATAATGCCAGAAGTTACAAGAGGAACAACAAATGCTCCGACAATCATGATTGCTGAGAAAGGTAGTGATATGATAAAAGAAGATTGGCTTTAGATTATTAAAGAAGCTCCGGCTTGATGCGACGTTTTCGTTAGGGGCACTACAAGTTTTTTCTTTTGTACTAACAAATATTTAGTAGAAGTAGTAAAATATCGTTTGTTTTGTGTATCTATATTTATTGTATTGCGTAATATTCAAAAAGTAATAATATGTGCAATATAAGTGTCCATAAAAATTTCTATTTTAGATTTCAATCAAATTATATCTTTATTCTATTAGCAATCTCATATATTGTAATTGTGTAAAAAAAAAAAAAAAAAAAAAAATCGTCGACTAAAACCTACCGATTAATATTTATGAAAATTAGAAAATTAGAAATTTTATTTGTAACGTAAAGCTATTATGAGTATGAGTTAAAATGTACAAGAATGTAATTTAATGCTTCGATTTAAAAAATAATCAAAAAAAATTGCAAAGCACTATTGAATATGTTATTATTTCGACTTTTGAGAGAAAGAACTACGATAACCTTCGAAAAGCATTAAACATTTTCATAAATAAGAATATGAAAAATTTGTTTTTACTTTTATAAAATAACAGATAAAAATTCAGTTTTTTAAATGAGAGCCCATTTTGAAATTCTAACTTTAAAAAAATTTTTGCTCGTAAGTTGCTGAAAGAATAATAAAAGCCTGACTAAGATTCTTCGTTTTTAGAAGGTATATCTTTTTTTTATATCTCAAAGACTTTTCTAAACCGCTCAAGTCACCTTAAATTTGTACTTTATTTACTTTTATTTAAAAATGTTTTGATATGATATGTGCGATTTTGTTTTATAGTTTATTGTATTTTGATTAAAATTTGCAATCGAAAAATTCATTTTTATAAAATATTATAATATTAAAATGATAATATTAAAATATATTATGTTATGCATCTGAATTCAATTTATCATTTCAATGATTTTAAACTTTACAGTGGTGCTTCTAATCGATACAAACAGAGAATAAATAGTATATAATTCCCCGAGAGAATAAAGCAGGTTATATGGGCTCTCTCCGTATGAGTTGCGCCTGAGCAAAGCGAGGACGGCATACACGCATGTCACATAATCTGTTTTACTTCTTGAGTGCAATTTACTATTTCATAAGATGATACTTAAGTTTCTTCTTAAGTTAATACTTAAGTTAAGACTTACGTTGTAACTTAAGTCACATCTTTATTTTTTCCAAATTTTTTTTCGGAAACGATTAAGATATTTAAAAATATCATTTATCGCTAAATAAAAAAGCTAAGAGGAATTACAAAATTAAAAAGCCACCATTCTTAGCTGTAGCTTGTAATTGGGTGTACCCAATTATTTACTTGCGATAAACTTGAATGTTCCTCCTCTTTTCTGGATTATAAGCACGCTACTCCTCCCTTTTTATTATTTATAGATTAATTAATTATTAAATTAATTATTAATTATAAATCACGAATGATCTCTTAATTTACTTCCTAATAATGTAATAATAAACTAAAAATAATTAAAAATATCAGACTTTAAAATATTGACTAAATTATTAAACTGGTGTATTCAGATGAGGCAATTACTATAATTATAATCAAAGTTAACTTACAGGTAAATTTATTTGATTTCTAAGTGATTTATAATTTCTTCTTCTTCTCGTTTCCCATTTGCCAAATTAATGCCATTCGTTTAAAGGTTATTTTTCTATAAAATAATAAATTCAAAATTTCCAATAAAATTATTAAACAAAGCTGTCATTATTTTATAGAAAAACAACCTTTAAACGAACGGCATTATTGTAGGCATAAAAAATTTTGGAAATGAGAAACGAGAAAAAAAAATTTCTCTATTGATAAAAAAGATCTATTATACAAAATTTTCCTAAAGTACATGGAAGTGCTGAATAAAAAAGGAAGATCTTCGAGAGAATTAAAGGAAAAAAAAATATGTGATCTGCGATTACCACGGAGTACAATAAGCACGAAGAGATTTTGACAACAGGAGAAGTAAGTACAGATACTCTTTCGCTAAGGGGTGAAAATAAAGGGCGCCTCAAAAGGCTTCGCATAGTTAGAGATATTTTTTAAATAAAATTGTCAAAAGGGTATATAAAAGCTTTTTTTTGGTTACATCATAAACTAACACTAAAACTAATTAAAAACAAATATTTTTTAAATTAAAATACAAAGAAAATTTTCGAATTATGCGTATTCTTTCACCGTTTTTTAAGATTAACGTTAAATAACTTTTTCAAAACTTTGTCTACCCCAATTTTTCTTAACCTATTTTGTTTCCTTATAGTTTGTAGAGTAGAATATATTTACTATTATTAATATTGGCTAGAACTATGCACGTATAAAAATTTAGAAAATTAAATCGCATGCTGCGATAAGTCTATATTAATAAAATTTGAAAAATCCGATGTTGGTGATCACTGATTTTTTTTGGACGTTAATCTATATTAATATTTTATAGAGTTATCATAAAGACCCTACATTAAAATACTTTAGTGCTATGTAAAAATATTGACTTATGATTTTTCGAAAGAACCTCCTTAAAAAAATTGAATTAATGTTTTCTATAATGTTTTAATTTCAGAGAAATGCTGCACAATTAAAAAATTTTTATTCGAAAAACTGTAAGTATTATAATCTATCACGTATGATAAGCTTTTTATACCAAAATTTTTTTTATTTAAATTATTTTTACTTTTCAGATCTTTCTATTAAAATCTCAAAGGATGCCACTTTTTCAAATGGAGCAAGTACTTCAACTGAAAAAAATAAAAAGGATGAAGAAGTAAAAAAGAACTTAATGGCTGCAAACGGAGAGGTTGAAGATGAAGAAGAAAATGAGAAAGAAGAAGATAAAACGGAGGATCCGCAAGGGCAAAATAAAGATGAAGAAAAAGATAAAGAAAAGGAATCTATTAAAAGTAAAAAATAGCAAATAAAAATTTGTTAAACTTAAATTAAAATAGTACAATTCTATTTGAGCCTCTCGTGAAGTCAGGGTGAAAAGGTCACGCTGTATTGAAATCAGCTTTTGACTCTTGCATCGAACCGCATTTTTGATACCACGTAAACAAAGTGAGATTTAGCATATGCTTTATAATTCAAGCGTACGGCAAATCGAGCTTTATCAAAAAAGTCCATTAACCCTTGATATTTATTAATTAATTTTCCTTTGGCCTTTATAGCTTATGTAATGGCCTTTATGATTTCTTTAATTGTAAACGTGACTAAAGCGTTCATAAATAATTTAATTTTAATTTTAATCTTATTGGAGATTAAGAACAGAATATATGAGGAGAATGAATGAAAGAAGTTTGTTATATGAATCTAAATATGAATAAAAATTAAAAATTATTTGTCGGATTCGAAAACTATTTACTGATTTATTATTTTTTTTTTTTTACTCTCTAAATTCACTAATGTTTAAATTAGCTTTAAACTCTGCTATTCTTGAGCTAAAAAATTAACGCTTATTGGCCCTATTCATTGCAACACTCTGTGAACCGTCACGACCGCGTTTAGACTATTGGCGTAGTCCGCGATGCAAGAGCGCCTTGAAGTATGATTGCATGCGAAATTTTAAACTATGACCGCGCCTCATTCCAGAAAAGTTGAAGGGTCGCGCGACCAGCGAACGAGCCTACATGCGTAGGCTAAGCAGGAAAAGCTCGCTCTCTCTTCCGGGACCGGCAGCGCGTCAACATCTGGGCTTCAGCGGTGCGCTGAGCTTCACCCAACTCGCCTACTCAATAATTAATTAAAGATAAGTAGAAAAGGGCCGAGTACCTTCGGCCCTATTGATTCTAACTGCGGGGTTCACGATGGTGCGCTTCAGTTCGTTTTGTCTTGCGTTTGTCGAGCATTTAATTAAGTGGTCCATATTGTATGATATGAGTTTATTAATCCAATTAGAATTCTCCGTCACATGCATTAAATTTACTATTTATCATCTATAAAAATTTTGTATAATATATATTTAATGATATTTGTATTTAGTTTAATAAATAGGCATCGATTTATCAGATTAAAATTTATGATTTGAAATTCAAATAAATCCCATTTGCATGCTCATCGTTATTAAAATATGAAGATTGTAAAAGAATCATTTGTATACATGGAAATGAGAGGAAGATTCACAGCATATTTAATATCGACATAGTGCTCCGAATTTTTGTTTACATTAAACACGTGTATCATTCGTGATGAGAGTAGTTTCCTTGCTCTTAGTTGACATTTATTATATTTTAATTATTTAATATTCCGACTATTGGAGATTTTCGATGTGATTGTTGATTCATCGATTTTTTATATTTACAATATACAATATATAATATATAATAAGTAATTTTGAAATAATAAAAAACTTATATTATTAAGCTTCATAGAAGGCTGCCCACCCTTGGTCTCCCTTAAATTATCAACAATAAGAGTCTAAATTATTGAAATTTTATTAATAAAAAAGAATAATAATATAAATAAAGATATAAAAAAATTCAAAATTTGTTCTAGCAGTTACTGGAAAGAAAAACGTTTGAATTATGTACATAGTGGCTATGTTGATAGTTAGTTAGAAGCAGTACCAGTTCGCTCCGCTTCATTTATAGTAGCATTACCAGAGCTGTATTCTGCTGACCCCTTCAATCAGCTGAACAAGCCGTTTTATTTTTATTTTCGCATACTTTCAATTTCTATTTTTGAATACATATATTATTATTTATTTATTAAATACGTCTCTCATACAGATTGTCCTTTAATTTTCATTTATTAAATATTTTTTATATTATTTTACTATTCAAATTTATTGTTTTATTTGTAGAACTTATTAGTTATTATATTATAAAAATTATTTAAATTAAAAAAATACATATATTTTTTTATACTGCTCCAACCTCAAAATCACGACTTTAACATGATTTTTCGGCACTTATGGAATAAAATATAGTCTGTTTTGAGTTGTTACACACCTGTATCGAAATGTACTATTTCATGATTCATGTAGGTATTGGATCCAATTTTTGGTTCAGTCATAAACTTACAAAAAATTTTAACTATGTAAGTAATATTACAATTTTACTGTTTTTAATATTGTTCAGATTATTGCATATAAAAGACGTATTTTAAATATTATTTATCACAACAATAAAAACATGAAAATTCAAGATAAACAATTAAAATAGAATAAAACATAATAATAATAAAATTGAGAAAAATATTATTTAAAAAAATAATAAATATTTTCTTTGATTTTTTAATAAACAGGTACAATAATAATATTTCTTTTATTTTATTTATACAAAACTTACTGATAGACTTAATAAAACATTTAAAGCAATGGAAATTATTCCTAATTTCGATAATACTATTACCATATAGTATTACTAAGTTCTAGAACTATATGATAGTTCTTTTTTCTGGAAGAAAATTACTTTATTAATAAATATTTATTATTATCATTTGCTATATTTTATATATTTATACCATTATTTAAGATTTTGATATGATTTTTTAGCTATCGTAACGTAAATACACTTTGATACGCGTGTAAAGCGATTCTTTTTGCCTAGCGGGGCGAAAGTACTATCTTTCAATTTTATATTTTCGCTCTCGTTAGAAAAAAAAATAGCAGATGCACCATGGGAAATAAAATAGTGACCTCAAAGCACGTTTGCCACCTTCGTCTCATGTAACAGTTTACATGTTTACATTTACATTCTTCAACCACACTGAGAAAAAAATTGTGCAGATATAGTATAAGTCCTTGTTGCCCAATTCGCTTAAAGGTCCCATTACATTTTAGCAAGCGCTCCCGTAACAAAAAGGTAAACAGTAGTGCGTTTTCCGTATAAGTGTCTACTGTTTTCGTATAAGCGCCTGCTGAAATGGTATGTTGACATTAGGCCAATTCCGCATGACAGAGGGATATACTATATTCGCACAATTTTTTCTCTGTTTATGTCAAAGTATTCGACTCCATTATCATAGATTTATTTTAAAATAATTATCACATTAACTGGTTAAGTTTCAGACAATTTAATAGTGTATTTATAGTGTCACTTTTTTTAATTTAAATTCTCAGTCATATTTTAGAAAATAAATATTGAAACGGTAGATGTCCTTTACAGATTTTGGTGCCCCTTTAATAATTTATTCCATTTATTTAAAGTCGATTTCATTTGATATAAACTGTTCTTAACTAAAAAAATATAAAGTAAGTAATGAAAAATAATCTGTAACAAATCATTAATCAGTGTAATATTTTAGTAGTTTATTTTAAAAAGAAACTATTTTATTAACGAATATTATTATCGATTTTAGCATTTAAAGATTTCTCGGCACTAGACTAGCAATATCCGTACGATCAGTATAGATAACACCTTCTCTCCCTCCCAGCGAATTGTCAGTGGAAGGGGTCGAAGCCTTTTTAAAGCAATCGCAGAAGGAATCCTCTGCCTGTAATAACTCAGTGCCATGCTGCATTTTACCATATAAGACTATTTTAAAAGTTTTCAATTAAAATCAGTCAGTGGAGTGCAACTAGTTCGTTTTATCGTGTATGGCACTCAAAAATAAACGAAATTAATTTTTTGTGAAGAGTCAGAATATTTACGAAGGGCAGAGTATTGACGATGGAGATTAATGGAGTTATTGGCATTGAGAATGGTTGGCAGTCAGAAAATATTACCGCAATTTGCAATGAAAATCCTGCTCATTATGCGTGTCAACCTTCTTTCCTTGCTTTGTTTTCTTATTTGATGCAGTATGCAGGACACTTTGATTATAAAGTCTTAAATCTTCAGGAAACTTCAAATGAGTATGATTTTATTATCATCGGCGCCGGATCTGCAGGGTGTGTTTTGGCGAATCGTCTAACTGAGATTAAAAAATGGAAGGTAATTATTTCAAATTTCACGGATACAATATAACTTATCCATTATTAATTATGTGCCTTCGTGACCAATACGACATATTTTTAAAATATTTAAAATTAATAAAACTAATTTTGAAAAAATAATATATATATCTTAGGTATTACTGCTTGAAGCTGGAGATGAGGAACCATTAATTAGTGAAATTCCAGCGATGATACCAGTGTTAGTTAAAAGTTCTATAGACTACGGCTATACTACTGAGCCAGAACCGGTGGCGTGTAGAAGTTACAAAGATAATTCTTGTGACTTTCCTCGTGGAAAAGTCGTGGGTGGCTCCAGTGCAATGAATTTCATGTGGTACATCAGAGGCAATAAGGTGGATTTTGATGACTGGGCAAATCTTGGTAATTTAGGATGGAGTTATGAAGAAGTGTTACCATATTTCAAAAAGTCGGAAAATTTACGAGAACCAAAAGTAAGTTCTATATATTTTATAAATCAGAAAATGAGAATTTTTCGGAATGAAGGAATAATATTTTTTTCTTTTAAATACGCAAAGCTCGTCTTTAAGTGTTTGCTTTCGTCTTTCAAAGCATGCTTTGCCGGTATTCTGAGTGTGCGCAAAGTATTAATCATTGCATGAAATTTTACGTATCAAAAAAATGTCAATATAAAAATGTTGACTTATTATGATTACTAGGATTTTTCACTAATCATCATATTGATAATGTTTTTTTATTTTTATTTTTAATCGTATAATAGTTTCTAACAAATGGGGTAATTTTAGACAAAAATTTGTTTTTAATTTTAAAAATTTTAAAAATTTTATTAAAAGATTTTTGGATTCTTTTTTAATCAATACCTTGTTAAAAAAATTCATTGTCTCATTGCTTCTGGGTTACGAAAGCAATAATAATATGTATAAAAGGTTAATATTTATAATTTCGTTTGCAGTGATTGTATTTTAATATTATTTAATTTAACTTTCATTACAGATCGCTGTAAATAGTAGCGAGAGCCATGGAATCGGTGGATACTTAACCGTTGATTATTTTCCCTACCACGATATAAATAATGATATTCTTATCGACGCTTGGAAGGAATTAGGTCTTAATGAAACAGATTACAACTCTGAAAATCAAATTGGTGTATCAAGAATACAATCCACGAGCATAGACGGAAACCGTCAGAGTGCCAGTCACGCTTACATCAGGCCAATTCATGGCATGAGGACCAACCTAATTATCAAAATTAAATCACAGGCTACTAAAGTGATCATTGATCCAATGACTAAACGCGCTATAGGAGTCGAATATGT
>UELX01005269.1:0-14369 GCA_900480035.1 Eupelmus urozonus | reverse complement strand
ACTAGGTCAAATCGGAATACAAAATTGCATTATCTTCATTCATCGCCAATATCTAACTAGCATCGCACTTGCTTTTGCATCTACATCAAAAGTTTGCATTAAGAAAAAAAAAACAAAAATCAGATAAATCAATTAAACTGAAAATAAATAAATTTACTCGCACACTAATACAGGTGGATATCAGCAAGGCGGACATGCTGTGCAAGCTTCTGGAGAGCATAATTCTACAACCAGGCGCTATCGAGAAAGGCGGAGACATCGGCAAGGTACGCACCTTTGTCACCCAGGCGTTTATTTTCTCGTATCTCTGGGCTGTAGGTGGCAACGTGATAGACAGCTCGCGCGAGTCCTTCGAGTACTTCGTCAGGGAGCAGTTTGACGAGAACCATGACGCTCGGTATGATTAATCATAAATCACTACGCTCGAGATCAACTTTCAACAAATCGTTTTGCTTTAATACAGTCTGCCGGTGTCGGGTGACTTATGGGGTCTATTCATAGACATAGAGGACCATCGCATGGATGTCTGGTCAAAGCTGATGCCAGCCTTTGTCTTCGACCCTCGGCAACCGTTCTTCGAGATCCTTGTGCCTACTATCGATACCGTGCGCTTCGGCTGGGTTATGCGCAAGCTCGTCGAGGTTGGCAAGCCTGTACTTTTTACCGGAGGAACCGGTAGGTACATTCGGCGTTGAAGTTACTTTTATTGAATATTAACGGACGTTATATGCGTAGGCGTTGGAAAATCGGTAATCGCGAAAGTGGTGTTGACTGCCATGGAATCATCGGGTGACTGGGTGCCGATAGTGCTGAACTTCTCGGCGCAGACGAGCGCCGCCCGGACTCAGGAGATACTTGAACTCAAACTGGAGAGGAAGAAGAAGACGGTGCTGGGAGCGCCGGTTAATAAACGCGTTTGCGTCTTCGTTGACGATGTCAACATGCCAAAGTTGGAGACTTATGGAGCCCAGCCGCCGATCGAATTGCTCAGGTATTCAATACTCTAAATGCACTATAAGACTCAGAAAACTAAACTTTGAAAAATTCTTTTAATGAATTATTTAAAATTTAGTAATTATGAACTAACAATAGTTTCTATACCATCGTTTTATAAAATGACTAAAATTATTATTACAAATCCAGACAAATATTAGATAGCAAAGGATTCTTCGACAGAGATAAACTTTTCTGGAAGCGCATACAAGACGTTGTTATGTCGACCGCTTGTGCTCCTCCTGGAGGAGGAAGAAATCCATTAACTCCTCGATTTGTTAGACACTTTGGGATGCTAGTGATTCCTTCGCCAACAGAAGATTCCCTAAAATCAATATTTAGGTAGAAGAAAAATCTTTAAAAGTATTCTCTTTTTATTTTATTCGCGATAACTTGTTTTTATCGATGAACATAGATCGATCCTTCGAGGCTTCTTAAAAGATTTCGCACAACCGGTCATAGACATCGGTGACAGAATCATATCTGCAGCGGTCGAAATCTACGGCAGAATCTCCGAGGATCTTCTGCCGACTCCAGAAAAAAGTCACTACATTTTCAATCTCCGAGATCTGTCCAAATGTGTCCAGGGAATATTGCAAGCCGACAATTCCGTAGTCAGAGAAGCCAAGACGATGCTTAGGTCCGCAAAGATTCGGATCTTCTTTCAATTCCTATTTTCGAATTAATATTTAAAATCCTATCTTCAACAGGCTTTTTTATCACGAATGCCTGCGCGTCTTCCACGATCGGCTGATCAATAATCAAGACAAGACATACTTTTACCGTCTTCTCACCGGCGTCTGTGGTGCGACCCTGAATGATGAAGTATTAGCACTGCCCGAAGATGAAATAATTGAACATCCGCCGCTGCTGCTCTTCGGTGACTTCATGATTTTTGGCGCTGAGCCAGAGGATCGGCTTTACGAGGAGATCGTAGATATCGACCGAACCAAGCTTGTACTCCAGGAGTATTTGGAGGACTATACGATTGTCACTTCGAAAGAGATGAGTCTGATATTTTTCATGGATGCAATAGAGCATTTATGTAGACTCGCTAGAATTCTGAGGTCGGAGAGAGGAAATGGTCTTTTGGTCGGTGTCGGTGGTATGGGCAAGCAGAGTTTAACGAAGCTTGCATCTCACATGAATGGTTATGTGTAAGTAATTCATTTGCTTAGAAATTAGGAGATTTGATATACACTTTAGCTTTACTATCAAACTTAAGAATCATTTTATTTTTTATTTAACTGGTGATTTACATTATGTAACAGTTGTCATCAAATAGAAGTCAGTCGAGGCTATGATATTGTCGCATGGCACGACGATCTGCGAAGATTTTATTTGAAACCTGGAGCGCTAGCAGAGGCTGCAACGTTTCTGTTTACCGATACACAAATTGTTGTTGAAGAATTTCTCGAAGACATTAATAACACTTTGAATTCCGGTATTCTTTCAATCTTGTTATTTAGTATTAGCAATAATATATAGAAAAATAATAATGATTTTAAACAGGGGAAGTGCCGAATCTTTTTGAAGCAGAGGAGCTTGAAAGAGCCATAATCGCGACTCGGCCAGCGGCTAAGGAAGCTGGAATTGCTGAGTCCAACAGAGACGCTATCTATCAGTATTTCATAGGTCGTGTGAGAAATCATTTACACTTGGTGCTTTGTATGAGTCCTGTAGGAGATGCTTTCCGGTCAGTTAAAGTTAATGTCTCTAAATTATTTTTAAAAATAAAATAAATTATGAAAATGATGTCTAATGCACTTCCAATATATAAATGTTTGAAAATTATTTTTACAGTCGACGCTGTCGCATGTTTCCTTCTCTAGTAAACTGTTGTACGATTGATTGGTACTCAAAATGGCCCAATGAAGCCCTTCACTCTGTGGCTAGAAAGTCGATACAGACTGTAATCAAGGACCCCGAAAAAGTCAGCGATCTTGCTACTATTTGTGTAATTATGCATGAGGTAAAAAACAAATTAAATCTAATAAAGTTACTAAAAAAACTGTATTATTTATAATAATTGCAATATTATTTTCACAATGAAAAATAAAATTAACAGAGTGTGGAAAAAATGACTGTTAGATTCTTTGAAGAGATGAGACGCAGATACTATACGACACCTAGCAGTTACTTAGATTTATTAAAACTATATTTAAATACTTTAGGAAGAAAATCCGACCAGATTAACCATTTGAGGAGTAGAATCGGCAATGGATTAAATGTAATTTTAAAAATCTGATGTTAAAAAATTAAATATTACTCAATTAAATATATGACTTACACTTAATTTCAGAAACTGAAAGAGACGAATGAAATGGTTGCTGTAATGAAAGTTCAGCTCATAGAACTAGGACCAAAATTGAAAGTTAATTCAGCAGAAGTCGCTAAGTTAATGAAAATTGTAGCGAAGCAGCAAATCGAAATCGATAAAGTCCGGACTGTTGTTGCAGCAGACGAAGCTATGGCAAAGGTTACACAACTAATACATTCAAAATATTGCATTGCAATCTGCAAAGATGTAGAATTTGATTAAATCATTTTATAAAAATAAATGTTGACAAAATAACTATAATACAGGCGAAAGCAGAGGAAACTAGCGCATTAGAAGCTGAAGCCAGGAAAGATCTAGAGGCTGCACTACCTGCGTTACAGGAAGCACAAGATGCTCTTGCTTCTCTGAATAAAAACGACATTAATGAAATCAAAGTTTTCAATAAACCGCCTAGATTGGTGCAAGTCGTTATGGAAGCAGTTTGTTTATTACTTGGCGAAAAGTAAGTAACATAAACAATTATTTTCCTAATATTAATTGTGTATACTTTGGTTTGAAGAACTACCTGGCAGACGGCTAAGCTGATCCTCGCTGACACTCGCTTCTTAGACCGGCTAATGAACTATCCGAAAGAGAACATAACCGATAAGCTACTGAAAAAGCTACAGGTCTACGTTATGGATAAAGACTTCGATCCAGAAATTGTAGCCAAACAGAGCAAAGTCTGTAAATCGATTTGCATCTGGGTACGAGCTGTCGACGGCTATGCCAAAATATTCCGTATCGTTGAGCCTAAACGACAAAAGTAATGAAACAGAAATTCGTTTAAAAGTATTCTACTTAACTATGAACTTCTGCAATTTAGATTGATAGAGGCAGCAAATGAACTAAAAATCATTGACGAAATTCTCGCGGAGAAGCAGAAAGCTCTGAAAGACGTCGAAAAGCAAGCCAAAGATTTACAGAAACAGTATGATGGAGCTGTGAAGCGCCTAGCCGATCTCGAATACACAATGACTTTGAGCGAGTCTCGATTGGGCAGATCCGGAAGGCTAACATCTGCCTTGGCCGACGAGGAAATTCGTTGGATCGAAGAAGTGTCGGTAAGGTTTTACACTTTACTTTTCTTAAGAATAGAAATGTATTTGACGACATTAACAAATATTTCTTTGTAGCACTTTGAAAAAGAAATCAATAACCTTCCGGGCGACACTCTAGTAGCTGCTGGTGCCCTAGCCTATCTCGGGGCGTTTACGAATAATTACCGTGAAGAATTGATGATGTCTTGGCTCGAACAATGTACTGAGCAGGAGGTCGGCACTACCAATAATTTTAGTTTAGTCACAGTACTGGCTGATCAGTATGAAATCCGTATGTGGAATTCCTTTGGGCTACCGAGGGACCAGGTCAGCACAGAGAACGCTATTTTGGTGACTCAGGCTGGTAGATGGCCATTGATGATTGATCCACAGGAGCAGGTATAAAGTCATGAGAATATTGCTTACTAACTTTTGATATTAATTTTGTATCATTTATTCAAAGGCGAATCGATGGATACGTAATATGGAACAGCAAAATCAATTGAGAGTTTGCAAGATGACTGATCCTAACTTTATGAGGATTATGGAAGCTTGCATTAGAACCGGTTCGCCGATGTTGCTTCAAGAAGTCGGAGAAACATTAGATCCAAGTCTTGAACCAATATTACTAAAGCAAACTTTCATTCAGGTAATGCTTTCTTTAGTATTAAGAATATTGACAATCGGATTCGTTAAGTTATAACAAAATAAATTTGTTATAGCAAAATTAAATATAACAAACAAATAACTAGAAAAATTTATAGGGAGGAAGAACGCTCATTCGGCTAGGTGATAATGATGTGGAGTACGACGCAGATTTCAAACTGTATATCACAACAAAGATGGCAAATCCTCATTATTTGCCAGAAATATGCATCAAAGTCACAATCGTCAACTTCACCGTAACACCAAGCGGATTGGAAGATCAGTTGTTAGCGTGAGTTATCTAAAAGTTTATCAAATCTAATTAATTTCAATAAATCACAAATCACTCTAGCATGAACTTATATACTAAAGTTCTTTGTCCTCTTATTTCAGAGATGTTGTTCGTTTAGAGAAACCAGAGCTTGAAATAATGCGTAATGAATTGATAGCTCAAATCAACGCGGACAAGTCTCAACTTAAGGACATCGAGGACAAGATCCTGACGATGCTTTTCAGCTCGGAGGGTAACATCCTTGACAATGAAGAGCTCATTGAAACCCTGAACGAAAGTAAAGAGACGTCAGCTATTATTGCTACTAGACTCATCGATACGGAAGCAACCGAAGAAGAGATTTCAGTCGCTCGAGAAAAATACAGGAGCGTGGCGACGCGAGGATCAGTTTTGTACTTCGTAGTAGCAAATTTGGCGATTATCGATCCTATGTATCAGTTCTCCCTCAAGTATTTTAATACGGTAGCTTATTGATTTTTTTAAATAATAGTAATATTTTTTAAATAATCAGTATAAATATTTTTGTAAATTAAAAATTATTTGGATCTACTTTTAGATTTTCAATACTGTAATAGACGAGAGCGAGAAATCGCCTGATCTTGCGCAGCGATTGCAAATTCTGTATGATGAAATAACATTGGCGGTCTATACAATCGTGTCGCGAGGATTGTTCGAGAGACATAAGATTGTTTTCAGTTTTATGATGAATGTAGCGATCCTCTTACAGGCTGGAACTATCAAATACTCACAATGGAACTTTCTACTTCGTGGACCTGATCAAATGGAATTGGTAATTTATTATTAATTAATGTATATTTTTTTTCTTAATTTAAGATTTCATTTAAATCTAAATTATTTACAAAAATCTTACAATAATTTATTTAATTTTTAAAATAGGAGAAGAAGCCGGATTACCCAACTCTTACCGATTCAATGTGGCATTGTGCAAATTTCTTAGCCCAACATTTCACAACGTTTCAAACAATTACCGATGATATGTTCAAGAAAATTGTAGTAGAAATTGAAGACTACAAAGAAGTAATTTTTCTAAAAAATTATTTTCAATCTAAACTTTCTAATTATATCACACTTCTTTTTCAATATCATATATAACAAAATAGGTAGTTAATATTTTGCCACAAAACAACCAACTTGCTGACAATGATTGGAGCAGTCTATCAGACATTGAAAAGCTCATGCTACTAAAGGCTTTGAAAGAAGAAAAATTGGTATTTGGAATCACATCATTTGTAAAAAAGAATCTTGGTCAGCAGTTTGTTGAATCACCAATAATAACTTTACAAGTTTTGTAAGCCCGAAACTTAATGACTTCTCAATAATGAAGTTAAATTTTCTTTTAGTTTGCTAGATGTAATTTAATCGGTCTTATTTTATTTTAAGATACAAGGGTACATCGAAAACCACGCCTCTAGTATTTGTCTTGAGTACGGGCTCAGATCCATTTAGTGGATTCCTTAAATTCGCCAACGATTTGGGCTTTAATGATAGGTAAAATATATCCTTTCATTTTTATCATTTTAAGTATTAAATTACCATTTTAAAACAACAGTAAGATCCATAATTTTAATATGAAATTTTAATCATAAAAACTACTCAATATAATATTATTCCAGATACGAATCCATATCCCTGGGTCAGGGACAAGGCCCGATAGCAGAGAGTCTGATTCGCCAGGGCTGCGCCGATGGTCTCTGGATCTTCCTTCAAAATTGCCATCTAGCAACCTCCTGGATGCTCTCCCTCGAGAACCTGGTTATCGAAATTGCCGAAGAGCCTGAACTAGTCCACGAGGAATTTAGGCTGTATCTAAGCTCGATGCCCAGTGCCACTTTCCCAGTCTCCGTGCTTCAGAACTCGGTCAAAGTGACTAACGAGCCGCCCAAGGGCCTCAAAGCTAATGTCAAGAGGGCCTTCTTTGAAATCGAAGAGCCGTTCTTCGAACAGCATGGTTAGTTAAGATTTTAACGGAGTCTGATAGTCCTGCTATAATACAATAACCGATTATGAAAATTAAAGTTTTGTAAATATTAAAAAAATAATTGGCAATATAAACAAAACCAGTAAGGTAAATTTTTTGTTTAGAATTGGGAGAAAAATGGCGGCGGATGATATTTGGGCTCTGCTTCTTTCACGCAATCATCCAGGAGAGAAAGAAATTCGGTCCACTCGGTTGGAATATTATTTACGAGTTCAGTGATACCGATAGGGAATGCTGTCTTTTGAACTTAAAGATGTTCTGCTTGGGAGAAGATATACCTTGGGATGCTCTGATTTATACAGCAGGTGCTGGCCACAAGATGTTTTGAGCTTCAAAATGATACAATTATACAAAACTTTGACAGGTCCTAGATAATTACATTTATTTATAGGCGAAGTCACTTACGGAGGCAGAATTACGGATAATTGGGACTTGCGTTGTTTGAAAACCATTCTCGAAGGCTTCTTCTCACCAATGACGCTGGAGCCAGGTATTTTGTTAACTTGACATAAAATTTAATATCTAGACGATCACATGTTTTAATAGGTGTTGAAATACTCGTTTGTCTATTCAATTAACTGACAACCATCTGTTCCTCGTTTAAGAAACGAATGCTTATTTCTAAATATAGCTTAATACTTTATTCAAATACGATATTTTAAAAAGAATTGTGAATATTTACATTTCTTTTCACTCAATTAGTTTATAGTAGGTTCGAAACTTTTGTTTTTATTATGAATTCTATTATATTTTTATGAATTACAAGGTTATTACATGTTGCTCTAGAAACATAATAATGACTTATATTTATAATTATCAATTCAGAAGATTTTTATAGTATTATATTTTTTCTTTTAATTTTTTATTTTTATACTGTGGTACTAATGTCTTATAACTTTATACCAGGCTATATAATACAATTACTTCTACCTAGCGAGAAAACTAACCAGAATCTGGCTTAATTTTATTTTAGATCTACCTATTTAACATCTTGCAGGCCTTTATTTTACCTCTTGAATAATAACATTTTTTCGATGAATCGACATTGCAGATTATGTATATTCACCGTCTGGAACTTACTATTGCCCAACTTACGAAAAGCTCGCTGAATATCGCGAATTCATCGATCAATTTCCAATAATTGAAGACCCGGAAATCTTCGGCATGCACGAAAACGCTAACATTGCTTTCCAAGTAAATTAGTTACCTGCTTTCAAATTAATTTCTTAAATATGATAATTTAGAGCAAAAGTTCCAATTTTAAATTAAAATAAAAAATTTATTTTTTATATTTTTAATTTTTAATATATGTATAAAATACAATATTTAAATGGTGTAGCTGCACCTCTATAATAATATAGACTAATAGAAGATTTTTGAATTATTATAAAAATAATATTTTTTTAATTTTTAGTTAAAAGAATCCAAAACATTAATGGAAACGATAATGGAAGTCCAGCCAAAAGTAGGCATCGGCAAAGAGGGAAAATCCGATTCAGAAATTGCTTATGAATTGGCTGATTCGATAATGGAAAAAATTGCTTTGCATATAGATATCGACACTTGTAATCCTAAGCATCTTAAAGTAAACAATATTATCCCAGTTTCAAATATTAAAAATACTTTAGGTGTTAAGTTCATTAATTTTTTTATAGAAAGACAAAGCAGGTCGTTTGCCATCGCTTACCGTTGTCTTACTCCACGAAGTGGAAAGATACAATATTTTATTAAAAAGAATTCATTCATCAATGGAAAATTTACAGAGAGCGATTAAAGGATTTGTCGTCATGTCCGATGAACTGGAAAATGTATTTAATAGTCTGGTTAATAATCAGGTAGAATGGCAATAGTTATTATATTTATTAAAATATTAATTGAGATAAAAATCTATTCTATTGACATAAAATGTAATTATAAAATAGGTACCTGAAATATGGCATAGGGTGAATGTTTATCCTTCGTTAAAGACATTAGGAAATTGGATTAAAGACTTGGTACTGAGAATCGATTTTATAAGGGTAAATATTATAAGCGGTAATTTTACAAAATATTGTTAAAAGTGGATGTCACTGCACTTTACAATTCGATTTTAGATTTGGTTGGTTGATGTGAAACCAGTGTCATTTTGGCTATCTGGTCTGTCTTTTCCACAAGGATTTATAACTGGAATGTTACAAACACATGCCAGAAAGTATAACATACCTATAGATCTTTTAAAATTAGATTTCAAAGTTACAGACGTCGTTTTGGATCAAGAAGACATCGAAGCGATCCATAGAAAGGCAAAGAAAGAAGTACGTTATATGCATAAATCTTTTTTTGTTATAATTATTCAATTTTCGTTAATAAATATTGTTTTATTTCTTTTTATGTTCGAAATTGTTTTAACTAATTATAATAAAAATTTTGCAGAAACATTATGCTTACAAAGGCTTAGAAGAGCCAGAAGATGGAGTACTTTCTCATGGTTTATTTATCGATGCAGGCAAATGGGATTTTAAATTTAAAATTCTCGTAGATGCTAGTAAAGGTGAAATGAACCCACCTTTACCAGTTATGCACGTTATTCCTGTACTCAATTTGCCAGAGAATGATCCTAGATATGTTTCACCTCTGTACAAAACGAGTATTCGGGCTGGAGTTCTGTCGACTACTGGTCACAGTACAAACTTTGTCATGCCTGTGCTTCTTCCTTCTGCTCGGCCACAGAATTACTGGATTCTTAAAGGGACAGCTCTGTTAGTCCAGGTTACCAACTAAAAGTCTAATTAGTTTACTGATTAAATGAAAGTACATAAAAATCAACGATATTTTGCTGAACATGAAGAACGAATATTTAAATTGATATGGTAAAGATCTTTTTGATTTACAAATATAATAGTAATATTATTTCGTATATCTTTATCGAAATAATAATGTGAACTAAAAATGCTGTGGATGTAAATATAAAAACGTTGATTTCTCTTGAAATGATCGATTTTCTTGTTAATCAAATAACACTGCGTTTGAATACAAAAAGGATATTCTTGAGAAAAAGGAGGATGTTGATTATTAAAAAATTCTGGTTAAAGGCATGAAAGTTCGTTCGATTTTCGAATGCATAGTCTCTTGTGTTTGATTATTTAAAATAATTGTAGAAGCTTTGCCCTACTTCTTCTATTACTTAGCAGATCTCTCGTCTCGTCATATATATTTTTAAAAATGTTTTAAAACAAATAGCTATTATAAAATTTAGATCAGCTTAATCAGAAATAACATAAAGATAACAAATTTCAAGGATAAAATATTTTTATGTCACAAGTGTTTATACGTAAATAAACATTTACTGATAACAGTTGAGTGGACGTAATTTCAAAGATAATTACAAATTTGAAAAATTTGTCTTCTATCTTTTATCGCAGATGTATAAAGTTTACAACTGGTTATAGTTAAATTTGAGCCACCTGTCATGCCTAGGTCATGACCTGGAGAAGATTTTTAAGTTTATCGCAGCTATAGCGGTTTTGTTTCATGTCAAAAGTTATATTAATTTTAAATGTACGAGTCGTAATGATATATTTACCTCGAATCTATATATTTCTTGAAAGTTTTACCATGCTATTTAAGTACTCACTAGATAAAATCAAAACTCAGTTTGAAGTTTTCACTTTTATAATACCATTTTGTCTTTTCGTGCTCACGAAGAGCAAAAAGATAACAATGCGCAGTCGAGCGAGAGTAGTAATGTACTGCTGCTGTTTTATCTCTCTTTGCAATTTACAATAATTTTTATGGTCAGTGTCTCATCGCGCAATAAACGAGCACTATAACAGACCGTCATCGTTTGATCGGTGAACTCATCAAGTCGTTCAAATTTAGTGTTTAAACGTTATAGTATGAAGTTTCTGAAAAGATTCTAGATCAGTGACAATATAATCACTTTGAAAAAGAATTTCGGATGATTTAAGGAAATTTATTCAGATAATAATAAGTCATGAAATAAACAGATACAAATCTTTTTATTTTAATTTAGATATACACACTCGACATAATATTGTAGGGTAATTGTGTTATAATGTACGGATTGCTGTTCATAAAATATAAAAAAAAAATAGAGAATCGCTAGAAACTTGGAGCAAAATTTGTTTTTATCTATAATTTCAGTCTTGTAAAATTTTCTTTGTATTTAGATTTAAATATATTCTGATCCAAATTTCCATTTTTTGAAGCTCTTTACATTAGAATGCATTTATATATCTATGTAAAATTCAGTTAAACTAATGATGCTTGAATAGATAGCATCAGCTCTTTCAATCGATTATCTGTTGTTTTTACCGAATCTCTATTACATTAAAAGGCCAGACTATTATAAATCTATAGAATATTTTGTTGCTTATATTTAACAGAAAAGAATTAAGTTCCAACAAAAGTTTTTGTGATAATGTGTACAATATTAAGCTATAAATTGATAAATGATAAAACATATTATACCATTTTTAATTATGGTATAACCGAAATTTTTACAAACTTAGAAATAGTTAACAATTTATTTTACTCTACACAACTAACATTCATTATCATAAACTAATCATTAGTAACAAATAATATAAATATTTAAATAAACTATGAGGTAAATATCTCTTCTTATATCACAGAAAAAGCAGACTATATTGTGTTTGTTAATTGTTAATAATACTAAAAGTAATAGCGCATTCCTAGCCACTATTTATATAAAATACTAAAAGCAGTAGTTTTTATTTAATAAATTATCACGTTTTAAACGATAATAGATTATATTTTCTTAAATCGTATATGGATACCTCCTTTTGGCGATAGAAGCACTTTTCTAGGATCATTTTTATTACGGTTGCATTCTTTTCCGGTGATTTCTAGATTGAAATTTCGCACTATAATTACAATCACAATTTTACAAAGAATATCTGCAAATCGTGATCCTGAAAAGTAATAATATTAGAATTTAACTACCATTTTATTAAGAAGAAAAATCTTAAAAGACTGATGGTATTAATTTACCTAGACAGTATCGTGGTCCTTCTCCAAATGGTAAATAAGCCATTAAATCTCCAATTTTCTTTATGTTTTGATCAAATCTTTCAGGATCAAACACTTCAGGATTATGATAGATTTGATTATCTCGGTGAATAGAATAATGTGGTATTACAATCTGCGTATTCTTTGGTATTGTTACGTTTGTACCCGAAAATGTGTAGGATGCGTTTGATTTTCTAACAATATTTCTAAGAGGATATTTGCGAAGAGTTTCTAAAAATACAATAAGTTATATCTTTAGCGTAATAATTTGTACTTATGAGTATCTATATCAAATATTACTCGGATTATATTAATATTTTTTTAAGCTATCGCTAAGTAATTACTTTCACACCGTTTCAATAAAAATTAAAATCGATCACTTACCCATGAAAATCTTGTCTAAGTAATTCATTTTTTTAATGCAATCAAAAGACATATTTTTATTATCTGAGTAAAAAATTTCTATAATTTCTTTTCGTAACTTTTCTTGGATTAAAGAATTTTTGGCAATTTCGTAAAACGCATTACTTAAAATAATTGCTGTGGTGTCAGACCCTGCAGTAAAAAATACGTACGCTTGTGCCGCTAAAAAATTATCTGTTAAATCTGTGATGAAATAAATAATTTATTTTTAAAGGGCTTTAATAATTAATACAAAATAATCTTCTACTCTTTTGAAAATGTAATACTCTAAAAAATTTACGCAACTTTTTCAAAAGAAAGAATAAAAGAATCGTTAAAGTTATTACCCACCTTTATTACTAATACTTATAGCCTGAGGATTATCTTTTATATTTATTAAAATTCCGACATAGTCACTCTTTTGAATATAATTACTTTTTCGGTATTCAAATAATTGTCTTACAGTGTTTACATAATAATCATTTATCCTTTTATTCCAAAACTTAAAGAAATAACAAAACTTGTAAAGACCCGGGCAATATTCTCTCAAAAATCGTCTAACGAAGTTGTAAAAGTCATGTTCCCGTCTCTTGCTACTAATTTTTCCAAATTCACTAATTTCCATAAACTGGTCCATTTTTAAGCCAAAACCACATTCTCCAACGACCTCAGTTGCAAATTTAGCCATAAGCCCACAACATTCTAGTGGATCAGAATTGTTTGTTCTTTCCTCTACGTATTGTTTAAAACGATTCGCAATGTTTACCATAGGATCAAACATATTTTTGATCTTAGATGGCGTGAATGCTGGCGATAATTTGCTTCTAAGTGAATGCCAGGTGGAGTAAGGCAGGTTGAACAAATGTTGTGACATAGGTTCGACTGTATCGTGGACGCGAATACCACGATCAGAGAAAAAAGAAAAATCCTTGATCAGGACATCTTTGATAAAAGCAGGATCGCGCAGAATTAGTACCGGCGTATTTTGAATGAAGATTCCAACCATCGGTTCATCTCTGAATTCTTCGTAGAACTTATTGGTCAGTTCTGCTGAGTGAATTTTTCCGAGCAGACAATCCTTGTAGTTACCGAAAAATGGAACTGGTTTCGGACCTTTGACGTTGCGTTTCCTCCAAAAGTCAAAATTACGTGTCACGTAATAATATGTAACTACTACACAAGTCAAAATTATAGAAATTACCAAGAACATCTTGACGTAACTTTTCGCTACGGTCAGTATACAAATTTTAAAAATTCGTACTTTCAAAATTTTCAAAATAATACTTCTGTATTCAATATACGTTCTAAGCGTTTTCCACTGTCGTTTAAGAAAAACTAATACCGTGAGTTTGAAATCTCGAAGCTTTATATAGGAAAATAGATGAGTTTAATCATTTAGTATTTTCCCTTTTTACTTGAAAACGTTATTGAATGCACTGTGAATCACATTCGATAGTTCTAACTGCAAATGGAATCGTTCATTTGTGAATGCACCTTTATATTGGACTTTTCCTTACTTCTTCACACACTCTGTTTGGCTTACATAAATTTAAGTCAATACTAGAGGATGAGCGCGCTACGCGCGCCTCGTAATTTGTTGATAGGTTATTTTGTAATCCAATATATAAAAATCCCATTCGAGATTAT
>UELX01005268.1:0-14384 GCA_900480035.1 Eupelmus urozonus | reverse complement strand
AAACTTACAGAAACTTACAGAAACCTGCAGAAACTTACAATCTCTTAGATTTTCTTACAATTACATTTCCATTAGGGGACCGTCGGATATGCAATCTCTGCTTTCCTGACGATCTAATCGTGTATATCAAATCTTAAAAAATCCAGAAAATTGTTGATGCTCTCAATATTAGCCAATGGAAAATCAGCGAGTGATTTCTCAAATTATTCATCGCGAATTGCAATTTTTTGATACTAGGAGCAAAGCCAGATATCTATCATCCTGGCTCAGTCATCTTACAATTCGGAATCTTCGAGATAGATGATGTATACCAAATAAAATATCTAGGCGTAATTTTGTATGACACAATGTCATGGGATCCATACTTGACGACGCTGACTATCAATGTTAGAAGAGAAGCCAACAAGATAAAATCGATTTGTCAATTTAAGAAGGGTATCCACCCACACACGGTTTTATAAAACCATTGTAAGGCCCCCTATAGAATGGCGACATTTTCTGTTCCACAAAGCCCAGGCATCGGTACTGAACGGAAGTGGTACTGAACGCGGCTCTGCGAAGGGCACTCGGATGCCTGAGAACTACTTCTATCAATGTGCTACTGCGCTACCATGCAAAAGACGCATGCTGGCATCGAAGATGATTTGCAGATTCAGAAAAGTTGAGGGTTACCGAATATTCCCTAAACTTTAACTAATTTCGGAATACTATGACCACAGAGTCATTAAAAACACATAATCCTAAATTCCCACTTATTTATAATATGTACCAATTCTATAGTTAACAATTAGCCAATATACATCTTCTTGCTGAGCGAACAACCGATGCAGGGCGTGTATTTTCTGGGATCGAACAGACGGAAGGTGAACGTTGAGATCAACTCATTTCTGGTTGAGATTGGACGGTGCCAACTCAATCTTCTCTACTGAAGGTTTCTCGGTAAAGCAGGCGCTAGGCTTCTTGCATGATCGCTTCGTAAGTAAAACAATAATTTTTACCAACTCCCTGTCAGTTGCCCGAGCCCTTCACACAAACGGGCTACGCTTTCATCTCCAGAATTTTAACAATAGTCGTTTGGATATTTGCGCACTATGGGGTTACTGGTAACGAGACAGTGGATGAGCTTGCTAGGGCTTACGGGCCGTGGTACACAAGATGCCGGAGTGGTGCACGTCATACGGAGGAGATCCAATAAACTGAGTAGGTTTGGAGTTTCTGCGAAACGATTGATAAGTTGGTGCACATTGCTTATTCAGGACCTTCAGAATAATCTATATCTCCGTCAAGGTTGTGGGTACATACCTGCAGGATGTAACCAGAAATAGGGGAAAAAAAAAGGATCCAGGGTGCCACTGCATCTTATTCTAAGGCCCACAACACTTCCCTCATCTGCACGTTCGATGGCAGCGTGCCACGATATGCTCAGCGGCTTTCACTGCTTGACTATGAGCCAATTGTTACCCAATTATCACGTTTTTAAAACGTCTAAACTATAAATAAGATGTTTTTAAAATGTTCTGTGCTAGTGGGGTAAAGATTTATTTGACTCCGAAAGCGCTGTATTAGATTCGATCCTTCATCCATATACTTAACATGTCATTTATGAAAATGACATGTTAAGTATATGGATTAACAAATGGAATTTAATCTATTCTTCGATATTACGAAAATGTGCAAGTTCAAATTCAATAAATCTGTATAATCAATGAGGCGTTACCAAAAGACTTTCAAAGAACAATAACAAAGATGTATCGTCGGTCCTGAAGAAGACTAGTACATTTCAAAAACTACCGATTTTCAACTTATATATATACACAGTCTGAATGATTTAAATTAATCTGAGGTCTAAAAATTCGTAATATTCACAAGGTATTTTTAGTATATTGAATTCCTTATAAATTTAATTTATTGAAAAACTTTGAATAACGAAATCAAAGCTGGCATTTTTTTTAAATGTACCAGTCTTCGTTAAGCGCGACGGTATCTTCTCGAGGAATATTATAAGGTGATAAGTTGCGGGGGTTTGAAGGATGATGCGCTCTTTAAAGCTAAATAAAATTGTATCACTTGGCTCGCTAATGTTCGATTTAGATAGCTCTTAAAATTAATATTTTCGTATGAACATCTTTATTCCTGTTGCATACTAAGTTGCCTCTTAATAATTTATTGTGTAAGGAGATAATTTTTAAAATAAATTTTAATTTTGCAACGATCATCTAAACGTCGATTCACATATATATTTGCGATTTCTAAAATATACAAAATACTTGTTTTAAGAAAAACAAAATGAAGTAATATATAAATCATTCATTCTTCGCAGGTTATTCGTATCATACATTTCACAAAGTTGAGAAATTTAAAAAAATCATAACTGTAAACATATTTACAGTTGTTTCCAAGCCCTTTTTTTTTAATAACAGCTCTTTCGTAATCTAATTAAATATGTTTTTTTTTCTCAAAAGAATGTCAGAGGTTCTAATTTATCATCGCTGCTAGATTTAATATATATCACGTATCAACAGAGAAAATTGATTCTCTCATGAGGGTGATAATCGCTTGATTTTGGTAATTTTCAAACGTGTGCCCAACAATATTTCTTGGTACAGTAGGTATAAATTGCATTTAAATAGAATTTCGCAAAACGCGTAAGATGCTACTTTACGAGCACTGTATTTATGAATATTATTTTTCGTCCCCTTTTACGGGCAAAAAAATTCAAAGATTATACATTCGTTACAAAATTAACTTTATGGCAAAAGTCAGACATTATTACATATAAAAAATTTCAGATGATTCCCCCTCATTTTTGAGTGACTTTTTTACGTGAAAACTTTCGCATTTTATTTAATTAGTTTACAAACCTTTTTTAATCAAAAGTTAATTTTTAATCAAAAATTGCTTCAATTTTGGAAAAAATATTGTTTCAGAATTTTTTTCTTTTGTATTTCATCGTTAAACCCCCATTTTTACAAACGTTATCTCCATAAAATAAACTATAGATACTTAATTTTTTCGGCGTTTCCTATTTTTTATATTAAACAAAAACGGCATTTATAATTTCGTACTATAAGAACACATGCAAATATCAAAATTCTTATAACACTTTTTTCTCGAAAAATAGTTCGTTTACCCCCAATTTTCAAAATATCGATCGAAAGATTATAGTCTAAAGAATCTATCTTTAAAATTTGAGAGAATTTGGTAATTTTAGAAAAAATTGCTTGACCCACCTTAATCAGAAATTAAATAAATCTACTTTTAGTCGACTTTGAATTTCCAAAATGTCTAAAGAATTTAAAGATATAAAAAAATTTGAAAATCGCATTTCTTAAATTTTGCAGTTTTTCGAAATTCTATTATACTACAAAAATATTATAACATTTAAATAATTAAAAAATGTCATATACATTATTATTCAAATACTGCAAAGTGTTAATAAAATGATATACCTCTGATATTCTCTGAAGGCACAAAGTTCAGAAAGAAGCTGTGATTTTTGTTTTGAATTTATCACCCAATAAAACTTAAAAGTGTACATGGCACTTTGCAATTTATTAAAGTTTTTATATCTAAAATCATTCGCGCATCACTTATAAGGAACACTTATGTAAAGGTAACTTGGCATAATTAATTAGCAAAGTTTAAATAGTTTTTATACTCTATATACAATTATCAAACTTCATCATTGTTACTATTAGATTGCTCTTGTGGTCCAATAATAACAGAAGATAGTAAACGCAAAGCAAGATTATGCCGAAACGAATTTAAATCGGCTAACGATTCGCTTGATGAAGAAGATAAATTACCACTTCTGTTGATACTTCTTTGACTATTTCCATTAAGCATAACTGTATGAGTCAGGTTATCTACACTTATATGTCTTAAAGGATTTGGAGAATTCTGTTCTGCACTCGTATTTGGAACGAGAGTTTCATTATTTCTAGAATTTCCAATCATTTCTAAAGACCTTCCCAAATTTGAATCAGAATTAGTCCGCCGAACATTAGATTGATTTAACATGTTTGCACTTAAATCCATGTGCCTATAATTTGTAAAATAAGGCGCATGACGATTATGAAGGGAAGACAATCTTCTTGGTAATAGTGTTCTTTCCATACTGTCTATATGATTTTGCTGCATCCTAAAGGAAGGCAGCCATTCAACAATTGCATTTCTAACTCTGTTTTGTTGATTTTGAAGCTGATTAAGTATTCTGTTTGCTTCACTAGTTGAACTACCCATTTCAATAGAATTTCTACTACTTATTGCATTATCTGAAATTCCTCCAGCATTTTGAGGAGTAGAAAATATTCTATTATTAAGTCGGAGAGTTAAATTTAAATTACTATTTCCATGTTGACTGTTTGGTTGATCCTGATTATTAAAATATGATTCATTTTGAGTTGCAGGAGATGCTAATTGATTATCTTGAGGAACTCCTAAAGATTAAAATATAATTTATAAGATTATTTAAATCATGTGCAGATTAAAAATTAGTGCAACTGAATTCACTTACCTGTATTAGCCCATTGATTAAAATTACTTGCTAACGTTGGAACATTTCGATTGGGCACACCTCCAAGGTTTGGAACTCTATTATATTCAGGTATTGAAGGCATATTATTAGAAGAATTCCTTGAAGGCCTTGCTGAAGCTACATCAAGTAAATATGCTTCATTTCCTAACCGTGAATTATTTCCTGAGTTAGAAGTTGGTCTAGAGTTCATTTGCGAATTTGAATTCAGAGTACTTTGTGCTTGAAAAAATCTATCATTTGAAGTACTACCACTATTATCACTAATGCTGTTACTACTGCTACTGCTATTACTGGTATTATTAGAACTTGACTGTGGCCGATTATTTGCAGAATAGTCTCTAGATTGAGTATTCGCTTGATTCCCTGAACTACTACGATTTCTTAAACAACCTCTAACTCTTAATAAAATTCCTTCATTTCTATTGTTAGTATTATAAGGAAATTGTCGTTGATTTTCTCTTGGAATTAAATGTTTGAACTTATCTAATTCAGCTGGAGTTAGTTCTCTTGAATCAGAATCAACTCTATATACAGGGATTTGATTGTAAGGTCGAGGTCGTGAAACTAAAGGATTTGGTTGGTGTTTCATCATTTGATGCATTTGTTCCTAAAAATAATAAAAGTGTCAAATGTTTAAGAAAACTTGTAATGCTTTTTTAGTCTTTCTATTATTTTACATACCCTTATAGTGACTTGTTGAGAGAAATCTGTTAAAATTTTCACACAAGATAAAGATTCCTCTTTCTTTTCTACTTTTTTATCACACTCTCCCTCATTCACATTATCAGAAATGTCAGGTACCACTTGTTCTTCTTCTTCCTCTCCAACAGGTATGGGCACTTTATGCATAGCTATTATTGTTGATAATGAGTCAAGGACTTGTAATGCTGTCAACCGCTTACTTGGTTGGAGAACTAACAGATTTCTTATCAAAGACACGGTTCCTTCAGATACTCTACCATCACTACAAAGTTTATTTATATATTACTTATAACTAAATATATTAGCAATAAACAAAACTATTAAAATAATTTTTAAGATAATTTAAACAAAAAATAAAAAGTTGTAATAAATTTTATCATTCTATAAATTAGTATCTCTTACCTTGGAATGTGATAATTTGCTGCTTTTATTTTGCTAAATAATTGTGTAGGACTACTATCATAAAATGGAAATTGACCATATAACATAGTATATAGTACAACACCCAATGCCCACATATCTGAAGGCTTTCCAAGATATGGTTTACCACATAAAACATCTGGTGAAATATATGCAGGGGACCCTCGTTGATCTTTTAGTAAATCATTTTCAGAAGACAAATGTTTGCCCAAACAAAAATTTGTTATAGTTACCTACAAATAAATATTTTGGTTCACTTGAAAAATATTTTTTACACTATGATTTATTTGTTAAAAATAATTTTTTTGTATAATATAAATACCTTTCTTGTTCTGCGATTTAGAACTAAATTTCCTAATTTAAGATCTCTATGAACTATATTTCTTTTATGTAAACAAGCAACAACTCTTACAGTATCAAAAAATATTAGTAGACTTTCCTTTTCTAACAATTTTTTTTCTCTTATAACATAATGTTGCAAATTTATTAATTCATCGCTATTTGGATTAAAATCATGACATATCAAACAATCAAGAACTAAACATAACCTTTGTCTTATTTTTCCAGTATATACAGATCCAGAATTTGTAATTTTTTCTTCTAAAGCATAATCCTGTAAAAAGTAATTTTTAAAAATTAATAACAAATTTATACAGATTTTGTTATTGAAAATTTTAAAAATTTAATAATTTGTACATATGTAACATTGATAAAAAATGATTTTAATAATTGGAAATTGAAATCATAATTTTTGATATGATGTACCTTAAAAAATCCATGATGATGTACAACTCCATTTTGATTTTGTAGTAAACTTAGTAAAGAGTACTCAGAATGTAGTAACATTTTACCTTGTCTATCATCCTGAGTTTCTTGCTCCATAAAATCTTTTAAAGTTAAAATTTTGATTGTATAAAATTTATCAGTTCCTTCTTTTTTAGCTAAACACTGCACAATGCTTTGTACAGGAGAAGAACCTATCAAAGGTCCTAATATATATGGACCAGCCTTTTTTACAACTTTTGAAGAAACAATAGTCCCAGGTTTTGGTATTTCAAAATTTGGATCATCATTTTTCATATTACGAATCACTGAATGAATGTTTGCATTAGTTTTAATTTTATTATAAAAATTTGAAATAGTTTCTTGTTTTGAACTGTTACTATTTTCCGAATTTGATACTTTGCTACTTTTAGCACATATCGATGATGGCCATTGATCTGATTGTTGATTGCTTGCCGTTTCAATACTTCCATTATCTTGTGATTGATTTAACATGTCAGCATTATTGCTAGAGTTCACCTCTGAACTATTATAAGGTTCATTTGTGTCCATCAATTCGATGCTGTTATCAACAGCATCAGTTGTATGTACAATTCTACTTGGATTTTCATCATTAGATACAGATGGCATATCCATTAACTTCACAAAATTGCACCGTACTGCAATTCTTATTGTAACAAAAATAATTTACACTAGCTAATTTTAATAGCTAAAATTATACACGCAATAATCACGTATTTTAGTTAAAAGTGGATACAAACATTAAAATGACTTTTCCTTTACTAAGTTTTTCATAGTCAGAATTAAACGGGATTTAAGTTTTCGAAACTCTTGCATTGCAATAAAAAATTGATAATGACGAAGAACTCATCGTATCATCGTTATAAATATAAAATATATAAAAAGTTTCTATGTTTTCTTAAAATTCTGATTTTTAAGGTTACTTTCGTACGTCTAATTATATTATATTATACTCAAAAAGTATATACACTGAGGACGGAACTGACTTACACTTAGGGACTGTTCACACAAGTGTCTACTGCTAAACGCTGAGGACATTCCGAGTTTGGTACATAAGAGGCCGTTCACATAGGCGCTGTGCGAGCCATTATGTTATACTACTGTTCGTTGTGAGCGATTTTTTCAGATAATCTTGTATCTTAATTGGCTGATTTAAAAATATTGATCAATTTAATACAATAACAACATATTAAAAGTTTAATTTTTTCAAATTGTATAAATATATAAATGTTTTTATTTATGTTATTCATACATTATTAAAAAGAATTCATTTAAAATTTATAGTTTTTATGTTAAACATTTATAATAGTTTACATTTAAAAAAATTTTTTTTGGTTTCTAAATGATTGTTGTAAAAATTCTTATAAGTGTTGATTGAATTAGTCTCGCATTTTATTTATTTAATATCCACATTTTGGTCATTTGTCAGACAAAACTAGAAGAAAACATTTATAATAATAAAACTTACTCTGAAAAAATAAAAAATGCAATGTGTATACTTATATTTAGAGTTTTTTGCTTGTTGTACAGCCTGTTGACATTTTTTACGTGTCTCGGATGTCCGTTTTTCAAGCTTTCATGTAATAAAATCAAGGAAAAAATATTTTCAAAAAGTAATTTTTTTTTCATTGCTTTTAATAAAATATTTTCTCCTCGATTTTATCATATATTTCATCATCAACGAAGACACATCCAAAATGTTTTTACAGCAAGCTAAATACTTAAATTAAAGTTATTGTTTATTACATTACTAATTATCCATTGCATTATTTTTACTATTTAAGTGTAAGTTTCAATATTACAAATGTGCGTTTTTAAGCGTTTGTATTGTCTAAAATTTATAAAATACTTACAGTTTACTTAAAAAGGATTAGCTGGCTTTTGCTTAACAAATAGCAAAAACGTTGGCATTAAATAATTTAATTGCTAAAAAAGTAATCAACATGAGCACTAAGTCTTAATGACACTACCGCTAGAGTGATAGATATATGTGTTAATATTATTGAATAATAATTTATTTATTTTTTTATATAAAGGAACTTACAATAAATGTTAAAAGAAGGAATAAAAAAATAAAATTTTATTGAATTTTGAAAGATTTTTTAACACTGGAGTGGAGAGGTGGAGGAGTAAGTGGGAGGCCTGCGGAGGGGAGAATGGACAAATCTTAAAAATCTCGATATAATTATATGATATAGGAAGACGTATATTTGCTTAGTATTAAAACAGAAAGTATAAAAAAAAATAATATAGATTCTACATGAATTTAGTGATTAATAACAGAGTTTATAAAGTCCATATAGGCGTAAACGCTAGTGTATCCATCAGGGTAGCCGGGGGCGCAATAATCTCCAACAGAAAAAGAGACGATACCAACGATTTCTCCGTTGGCTGCTAAAGGTCCTCCGCTGTCTCCCTGTAAAACGGTAATAAGAAGTTCAAAACTTTGTTAACGTTTAGCAAAAACAAATTGCTAGATTGTGAGTTAATATTTTGAAATAAGAATATTCATGATTTCATATCTACCCTAGAGAATCAATTCTGTGAATAAATTGAAATAATCAAAATAAGTGCTAATTAAACAATTTAATATCAACAGATATTTTTCCAATTATTACCAGTTAAAGACGTAAAAAATAGCAAATATCAAATTAAATTTGGCTAAATTGACTAGTAGTTATATTGCAACGTTTGTATTATTATTATTCAACTCAACAGTTTTAATCTGCCGATGGTCAAATAACTTATTTTAAAGTAGATAACTTACAGAACAAGCACCGACTCCTTCACTATTGAACGCGCAGACCTGCTCTTTATGAATCTTTAGTGACTGCATCTTTTGACACTCTTCACTCGTAATGATCCTCATTTGAGCCACCTGAAGCTTAGTTGGTGGGACAGGTGAATCATTTGACGTTAGGCCCCAACCGGTAACATAAGCTTGCTCGCCATCCCGAGGAGCATGACTGGGAAGATTTATTTTCTGCTGGTACTGGTCAAATACTATTGGATCTTGCAACTGTAAAATGAATTTAAATTATTTTAATAAAGCAAAAAGAATAATTATTTCTTAAACTTTTATGTTAATTTATAAAAAAAGGAATTTTATTAAGTTATTTGGTTATTAATCCTCTTTCATAGATAAAAATGACTCTTTTAACCCTTTCATTCGCGAGTTAATTTAACAAAATTTCAATTTTAGTTTTATTTTTATCATTACTTTTTGTTTTAAATTGACGAAATAATATTTTAAAGTATGTTATCTGATTATATTTAACATGAATTTTCAAATTTGTTTCGAATATAAGTACATGGAAATAAAGTTGTTATAAGTAACACCCACACAAAGAAATGTTCACCCATGTTTTACCCATGCGTTGCAGCAGGAATCAAAGGAATCAAAGGGTTAAATTAATTTTTCAGTAGATAATCTATACTTACTGTAATAACAGCAATATCGTGATGATAAGACGATTCCATAGCATTAGCTCCCAAGTATCCTGGATGAACTTTTATGTCAGCTATCTTGTGAGATTTTCCACCCGAAACAGAACTGCTAGTGCCGGTAAAAACACTCACAAAGAATTGGAAAGTGTTACGATCATAGGCGTTAACGCAATGCGCAGCAGTGAGAATATGTTTCTCGCTAATTATGGAGCCACCGCAGTCGTGCTTGCCGAAAAACCGTATCGAGGCTTGATACGGGTATTGTGAGATGCTTGCATCTCTGCCACCGACAATTCTGGTAATGCCTCTGGCATTTGTGCTTGCTGTTTAAATGGAAAATTTAAAAACTATTACGTATAAACAGGATTTTTACAAGCTTCTATTCGCTTTTGCGGATTGTTATTTATACAGCTATTCTACATTTAATAATAATTAATACATTATAATTAATACTTTGAAATGTATACAATAATTATATCAATTATTTTAAAACATAAATTAACGATCAGCAAGAATCTAAATAATTGATTAAAGTTATTGCTTGCTTCGTATTGGATGTATATTTGATTATTTAGTTTTTTAATATAAAATTTCAGTTCCTTAATATCTACTCTATCGTCGCCCTTTAAGCCTGCAGATAACGAACAGTGTGTGTATTATAGGTACTTTTAGGAATTTTAGAATCATTTGGTGTGGTCGCAAAATACTTTACGTCCACTCCCCTGACCCGCCGGTCCAAAATCAGAAATATGCTTTTTATTCAAACAACAACATAAAATTGATCCCTGCAATTTTTGGTAACAAAAACACCAATATTTTTGCTGTGAAAATAAGTAGTTAATATTATGATATTTTATGATTGTACCTACCAGCAAGAAAATATAGGCTTAAAACAATTACGCTAAACCACTTCATTTTCAAGATTGCATCTATCTAACTGAAAGAAATTCGATAAGTTTTTCAGCTATATATACATATACTTACATACATTTTCCAGTCATTAATTTGAAACGTTTCCACAAGTATTCTTTGTTCATCATTTTTGTATTAATAAACGATTCATTTATTCTATTCAATATTTATAAGTTTTATTAATGTGGTTAATGATTTATGTAGGAATATTTTACTTAATGAAACAAACATAATAATGAAACAAAATTAAAAATCGTACTTGCTTGTACGTCATGTATTATGTTTGTGTTTATCATAAGCAAGAATTGGTTTTAACAGCTCAAAAGTAACAATTACACATTAGGTTTATCATAACTTCAATCTGGTTCATATACGTAATACATTTCATACTCAACTAAACGTATAATTACTTAAGATCAATTTTTGAAGCTATAAAACAAATACAATTAAAACAGTTTATCAGTTTCGTTATTGTTATTGAATTAGAAATAATTAATTATTTCTAGAAAGAAATGAATCTATTGATCATTTAATTATTTCAACTTTTTATTGTTATAGAGAACAATAGTCACGTAGAACCTTATTTCAAACGTATTTTAAAATTTTAAATATTAAATTGTACTTTTTTTTTTAACTTTTTTCTTAATTGAAAGAAAATCTTAGAGGGATGACTTTATTTTACATAGTTTGGATTTTGAATCTTGTACATCGTTAGTTCTTTTCGCTTCAAGCTCGCCCTGAAAAAGTGGTCTATGATGTCCACGAAACTTCGGCACCCTAAATGACACTACTTGGTAGCAATCCGAAAAGAATTAACCATTTATTTTACATAAATTATGTGACTTAGATTTTGTGAGATTGTTTAACAATACATTTAACTTTTCAATATTAAAACAATAATTTTATTTTATAGGCATGGAACAATTGTAATCAATTATATGATTGCATGAAATGTATTTTTTAAAAGTTATCTCAAACGTAAGGTGTTATTTTATACTTATTATTTTATAAAAATTATTTAATTCTAAAATGTAGGTAAGAAGTTATGTGAATACAACAAAAACGATGCAAACTGCATTATTCTTAATTTTTCTTAGAGAGATTTTAAACATATTTTATCATATCTTATGTATTTAAAAGATTACTCTTCAACAAAAAGTATTTAAAACCACATGTCCTTATCAAACTTTATTTATAGAACTACATTTAAGCAATTTATAAAATTTCTATACTAATGTAATTTTATTACAGTTCGCTTTCATGAATTCATTTATGATCACTAAAACGTGATTTTACAGCGTTTATTTACGTGCCATTTATCTTATTAATTAGATCGATGCTCCCCAGTAGTTCGAAATATGATAAATCAGCAAAATGCTTTTGGAATCAATTGATTAGCAACTCACTTATTTATTTTAAATAGATTTTTATTTAATTTTATCTTGAAAATATATATAAATAATTATTTTAACAATCATTTAAAAACATAATTCAATACCAAAATATTTCAAATACATAAAAGATAGTAAACATTCGTTACAGTTATTAATTGGTAGAGAGAAAATTAATATCAAGTTTATTTATTATGAAATTTTAATCGCCATTTCTCATAAAATTATGTTCGAAAGCATTTAAGAAAAGTAATCGTTAATTATAATATTTAAAAGAAACAAAATATTTTATTTAATACAAAAATTAGTTCAAGACTTTTTAGAAAATAGTTTTTAAAATCAAAATATTTTAACTAATTTTTTATTTTGTTTCGATAAGCGGGGGTGTGAATGGAGTGGGATGTGGGAATTATATCATAAAAAATAACTCATTATTTTTTCGTGTATTTTGTATTAATTTGAAAAATTAGCGTGGGGGAAATGTGGTGGAAAGTAGAAGAAAATGGAACAGAATCGTAAAAATCTTAGTATAATTATATTATGTATACGTATATACAAAATCTATATATATTTTTATTTCAGACCAAGTAATATATAAAAAAGTATTTTTTATATAATTTATATTTTTTATAATATCAATTATTTGTTAATGAACTTATGATTTATAAATACATAATAAGAAAAATCAAAAATTCAATTATTTATTTCTTTACTCATAGGAACATTTTTCTTAATTAACAAAATATTCATTTATTCTAACGGCAAAGGCATACTTTCTCTATATGCAAGAGTTTGAGCATGTGTAAGATTGCGATCGTTGCTAAGTTTCATTTTATTATTATATTTTACTCCATTCTTTTGACGAATTAATAAATCTAATAATAATAAATTACTTTGATTGAATAATAAAGAATCATTTTCTATATTATTTAAAGTTGAAAATGTTTGATTATTTATAAGTCCATAGGCCGCCACTGACGATTCCAGTGATTTTGTAAATATAGGTTTCATATTTTCTGATTTAACATCCATATTTAGATTAATATTTAATGTATTTAATTCATGGCGATCAATATTACTTTTATTTACCATTAACTTCTCACTTATTAACTTTATTGGATTTAAAATTATATTAGCAATGTTACTTATAAATGATGATTCAACGTTTTTAGAAACCTCACTTGTTGTACTTCCTTCGATATTTTGACTTAAATCTTGTTTATTTACAGACCTTCGTCTTCGATGATGAGTTTTTTCTCTATAATTATTGTAACTTTTATTATCTGCTCTTATATTTTCATTTAATCGGTCCAAACTTTCTAATTCATACATATCATTGCTATTTATATCAGAAATGGTATCATCTAATGTGTAATATTTATCTACATTATCACATATTTGAGGTACTCGATCCATATATAGCCCATGCCCTTCTAACTCAAGATCTATTTCTTGGTCTTTATATTGTGCTAATGTATCAAAATTATTATTTGTATTATTAAGCTTTATTTTCCACATCGTGTACGGACTAAGAATAGGTTCATTATTTCTTAACATTTCGTATATTCCAAAATGTGGTTCTGAGGGTTCCCCATTCTTATTTTTATCTAAAGAATAGATTAAAGTTTGTCGGGCACTCGTAATAATATAAAATTTATTATCACATCTATAATAAGAATTTCCTAAATGAGTCATTACCACTTTGAAATTTTTCAAATGCCCATCTAATTCATTTTGTGCAGTTTTATTTGCTAGTTTAAAATTAATCCATATTTCATTAAACTTTACTGCATTGTCTTCAAGACCTTCATGTATATCAGCTTTTATTGTTATTTCTTCTCCTTCTAGCAATCTCGATATCATTTGTTTATTTGTATCATGTTTCCATACGAAAAATGGAGGTTTTGTTTTTTTATCTGCAATACTTTTAAATGCTATTCTTTTATGTATGAAATTTATTAAATTGTTAGTTACAGCTCTAGATTCTTTAATTTTCAACTGTATACCACTTATTTTCGTTTTTGCACGTTCTGTTAAACTATCAGTATCAGTTGATTTAAGATAAGATGGTAAAGTGAATTCTGCTAGAAAGGAATTTGCTAATGGAAATATATACTGTTTAAATGAATTCATAGCTAATTCATATTTTTCTAATACAAGATTAGATTGAA
>UELX01005267.1:0-14385 GCA_900480035.1 Eupelmus urozonus | reverse complement strand
AGAGAGAGAGAGAGAGAGAGAGAGAGAGAGAGAGAGAGAGAGAGAGAGAAAGAAACACACAGAGAGAGAGAGAGAGAGAGAGGATAGAAACGCAAAATTCCTGACAGTTTTGATTTTTAATGGGTTGCTAAAAGGGATATCTAGGCCCAGATTATGATTGATTATGACTGATCAAAAAAAAAAATTATACCGATGCCTTGACATAAACTATACGTATTCGTAATCTTTGATTGCAAATAACTATTAATAAGTGACATAACATAAACTGAGACAAAGATAAGGTCAATATGTCAATAACTGTAAAACTTAAAGAAAAATTTAGTCACCTTTTTTTGAAATATTTATACAATGTAAAGCCATTAATAATATAAACAGTATGTTTATTTCTATCTTAAATTAAGTGCTATTAAGGGTCTTCGGATTTAAGGAATTCGATAGTGATCCCAGAATTTACGTAAATTTCGAGATTTTTAAGATAAAAATAAAATTGTTTTTTTATAATGATTAAATTAGCACGGCTTTCATTTTTTTTTAAATATTAAAAGTGTTATCTTACCCACTGTAACATTTTTAGTAATTTTTCAAAAGTCCTCTGTTAAAAAGAATACACTGACACAGAAAAGGCCTGAACGATCCTATGACTAAGGCCTGTCCTGCAATACTTTTTTAGTTCAGCGTCCAGAAGAGAGTCACACTCATTTGTATAGATATTTATGTTTTGACCTACTAAATCCGAAAAACTTGAAAATCAGCTGAAAAATGGTCACTTTAATAGATATTAACAAATATTGTTAATATCTATTAAACAAAAAATAAACAGTAAGATGCGATTTTTTGTTACGGAAACACTTTTTCTATAAACCAATTTTTTTTATTTTTTTTTAACGGAGTGTGCGAAACTTATTTTTTTGTGCTTGTTTTGCGTGTGCGAAGTAAATTCTTCACACGCAAAACAAGCGCGAGAAGGTGAGTTTCGCACACTCCGTTAACAAAAATAGAGTTCGATTCACGTGAGTGAAGCAAATGATTCTTGCAAGTTGCAGTTTGTAGCCCGAGCGAAGCCAGTATCGCACACTTATATCGAAATGTACTATTATTAAATTTTGTTCCAGAACCTTTTCAAAACAGAAAATATTCTTTAAGAATTTAAAAGATCACAAAATAATCTGGTCAAAGTTTGAATAAAACGAATTTTATTGAGATAAATAACTATAAGACAAATAAATTAAGTTTTTATTTTAAACACGAAATGTTCGTTAAATATTCGACACCCCAGACGAAGAATAACATCTTTCTAATTTTTATGGAAAAAATTAAGGGAAAATGTAAAGGAAAATTTGTCGGAAAAATTATGACAAAATATAAGGAAAACAGTATTCCCATACTATTATATTACTATTATCTATTAAACTATTCCGTAGTATAAAATACATATCTCGTAAATTGTACACGGAGTATAATCTCAAAAAAAGCTTGAGTGTCATTCCTTGTCTTGCTCATGGTATGCGAAATATTTAAATAAATATTTTTAAAAAACAGCGCTGTACTCTCTTTGCTTAGTCGAAAAACGTCTCACGAAGTAGACAACATCCACAACATCCACACTCATGTCAAAATGTATAAAAATACACGCAATAACTTTATTGTACATTTAATACCTTGTTAGTGTCTAAGAATCTGCAATTCAGTAAATAGCTATGAACTGTGAGAAAAAGGGTTCCATCGCTTGCTAAAAACAACCAAATAAAACAATCTTATTTTGAACCTGTGCCTTGGTTAAATAGGTAATAAATGCTTAGGAAATAGAATCAGATTCTACCAGGGATATTTATAATTTTTACTTATATAATTACATATATTTTTTTCATGGAATACTTATTTAGTATATTTCTTTTATCCTTTTTCTGACAAATTCTTTCACAGTTTTGTCATATACTTTTTCCATACTTCTCTGATAGTTTTGATTCAAGCAAAAAAGTGTTTTTTGGTGTTTAAGTACTCTAAAACTTATAGGCTTTAAGTTATCTATCAGTATTATATTACTGATATACTTTTATTACTTTTTAAAATAATTATATTATTAAAATTAGCTGAAAATGTTACATTAGCAATAAAAAAAGACTATTTAACAATTAGTTTATTCAGTTAAACATAATTTTTCGTTGCACTAAATTTAAAAAGTCTATTATTTTTTTAACTTTATTGCATATAAAAATATATAAAATATTTTTCGACAATATTTTTTTAAAACAGAAACATAAGTAGGCCTAGTTTAATTCTTAAATTCATTATAGTTTATTTCATTTATAAAATCCATTAGAATAAACTATGGTGCACTTGATTTTGATTTATTTTTTATGCTCTGATCAATAATATTTTTGAAACATAAAGTACCGGGTCACTTGCTATAAGTCAAAAATGAAATAGACATTATAACAAAAGTTGGAACGAAAATTTGCTATTAAATCCCATGCCAAAATTTAAAAAAAGGCAATGCGTGCTGCTGTGATTCAGCCTTGCGTATTGGAAGCCTTCGCTATATACGAGCGTGCATTGCCTTTCTCTCCCTCTCTCTCTCTTTCCCTCTCTCTCCCTTCTCTTCACCCTCATCGTACTCTCCTTCTTCCTCCCCTCACGCCTCGGTGTGTGCCCACTAGCGGTTCTATAGTTGTTTCCGACGAGTATCTGTATACAACAGCCAACTTTTACACACCATCCCCTTGTATATATATATGCACACACACATGTACACACACTCACAGAAACACATACTTACTAATATTTAAAAATGAACGAATTTTAAGGGAGAGAGATAGAGGACACCCACAGATGCAAAGGGAGCAAAATGGGCAAAAAGGTATGGCAAACGAGTTTGACAAGGGATGGGAGAAATAGAAACTTCCTTTTTACGGTGTAATTAACGTGTTGAATAGTCTCCAAGAGTGATGCGCGCTTAGACTTTCTCCGTGCCCATTGGGTCATACGTATAACTGTGTGCATAATATACATATGTACATCGAAATTAAGCCAGAGCACCAGGACTCAAAAATGCGAATATAAATTCCTAAACTATTGGTCTCTTTATTTTTTCTTTTCTCTTTCATACTTTAGAACACAAGTGTATACAGGCAAGCGGAGATCGAGAATGAAAAGCGCATCAAGTCAATGAGCACAAAGATACATTCACGAGGCGGTCGAGGGAATCGAATCGAGTGCCTCGTGCGCTTTACGGATTGAAGACCCGCTCATTGGTTATATCGATGCACTTTTCTCTGCAAGCTATTGCCTTTCTTTTTCATTTAAAGCTCGCTTGCTTTCCAATGCCGCAAATTCATCGATATTTTCTTCTCTTCGATTGTGTGTAATATCCCATGTAATGAAATTATGTGGAAAGTATATATATATACTCTAATAGTTAATCCAAAATCCATGTGACAAAATAAACGCACACAATCTATACAATTAAAAAAATTACTCCTCAAATTTAATTTTGTGTTTCACATATTTATATGATAATGTTATAAATTTACAAAATTTGGAGTTTATTTTATTGAATTTTATTTCTGGTAGAAATTTTCACCGTGAAGTCGACAATTTATGGTGAAGTTTTTTAAAATAGACCATAAATTTATGAATTTTAATATTAAATGACCATTTTATTCGCTGACAAGTGGCAGCATATTATCATTAGACGCTCAAATTATGGTGAATTTTCAAAATCTATTTTTGTCAAACAATTCTTAAGAAAAGAATTTTTGAAAAAAAAAGCATTTTATGAAAACGGGATGTGAAAGGGTGGCATAGAAATCTGTACAAAATATTATACAGGAATCCAAAAATTAGGTTGTAAACATTCATTAAACCAGTTGTTCTTTCGTTTTTCAGAAAAGTTTCACTTACTTTGTTAAAATAAAAGTTATAGACAAAAAAATATCAATTTCAAAATCTGAACTTACCGACATTACCGACGTTATGTAGTGACTAATTTTTTAACATGGTTAAAGAAAATTTTCTGAAAAACGGGAGGTTTCAGCTTCTAGTATAAGATATAATGTTTATAAAAAATTTTTTCTTAACTGGTTTAATGAATGTTTACAACCTAATTTTTGGGTTCCCGAATAATATTCTATGGAGATTTCTACCCCACCCCTTCACATCCCGTTAAGGTTGTGCTTGCGACATGTGAGGGAGACAGAGTTTACGTGCTCTCTTATTCATAGACTTAAGATTAGGATTGTCCTATAAAAAATAATAGCTGTTTATTATGTTTTAAATATATCATAATAATAAACTTGAAGTTTAATAAAAATAGATGTAACGTTCTTCGTTGCTCAATCATATAGTACTATTAAGTAATAATGTAAGGCCTTTAAAAATTTTTTAAGTTTCGTGAATAATTATAATTCATAGCATGTAATCGAAGATTTTATCAGAGATTCTAATAAATAATTTCAGAATAAATAACTATTTTTTCTGACTTGATCTGTGCTAAAAATAGCGAAACCAAAACAAAGTAACATGGTGGTAAATATATGTCACCATTTTTTCATGAGACTATCGTCAATGTATACACTAAAAATCACATGAAGATGATAAATAACTGACTATTGGGGTTGATATCACTAGCATTGTCTGGGAAATATCTTATCCATAAGTACGACTGCAACAGTGGTAGATTTTAAATCGTTAAAGTTTAATTGTTAGTAAATAAATATTTCGTTTTCAACAATGTTTTAAAATAATGTCAACTATACTATGCTAAGATTTTCAATCACTGAAGATATAAGGTTACTAGATAAGGATACTTTACGACAAAGGAATAAGAAAATAAATGTATCAATCGTGTAGATATTTACTTATCTAAGATAAATTTTATAATATCTTTGAGTCCTTTCGTGCATCCTACCGATAGTCAAATTTTTATTAAAATTAATTTAAAACTATTTTTAAACGTTTTTAAAAATTTGTTGTTAGTTCTACTTGAAGCTAATTCAAATAAAGACTTAATCTATATTTTTTTAAACTAAAAATAAACTGCCAAACTTCAAGTCAATCTCGTGTTTATAAATTTTTTCTTTAATTTCTTCAAAATCTTGAACTTTTAAAACAACTTCATGGGCACAAGATACGGAATACTTTTCCCATCATATATTCTCTAAAACTCTTTGGGTGATTTGCGCACTCAAAAGATTATCGAAATTTTTTACTTTCATTTCCTTAAAGTGAAAATATGAGCGAGGGTGAGTAGTTAGAGTGAAGTTAATTAGTTGAAGTTAATTACTTTGAAAGTTTAGAATGGTCAAACGCTTATCATTATTATAGTGGACAGATATCACAATAAAATTAAAAAAATTTGCGAGAATGTGTAAAATTTATACAAAACGATGAAAGTCTCTCGGCATTGACTATTCATCTGCTGGCGAGAGGCTCCCCACTTCAAACCTTCTCTCGAGCAGGTTCCTATTCTTCAGCTAATCTTCTAAAAAGAACTCCCGACATCAACTCACAACTCTTCATTCAAGCGTGACCAGAACGCGACTGAGCCCATTGACCACAGGCCATCGTCTTATATAGTCCTCGGCCAGTGCACCCTCTTCGTACAGTCCTGAGCGCAACTGAACCGCTTATATATACATATACATTTGGCGCGAGCGTACAAAAGATTTGTTGAGCGCCATTTCGCACTATTTAGCGCCATTTTGTTGTTTTGCTCCTTTTTGTATTATTTTGCCCCATTTTATATTATATTTATGAAAAACTTAATCTTGCTATAAAATACACTATAATTAAAATACACATTTTTTTTAAATATTGAAAATAGAATGTTGATTCAAAATATTGTCCCGGTATTGAATTGTTCATTTCGTCAATAGTAGAATAGTAAACCACTTGGTCATAAGTTCCTTGTCAATCAACGCTATAACCAAAGAATATCTAACTTAATAATATCATAAATTGATTAGTTATTTGTTGAAATTAAATGAAGCGGTAATTAATACTAATAAAAAGATAGCGAAGTATATTTAATAATCAAGTACTGACAAAGGCTATTCGGATAATATCGTACGCAAAAGTACAACCTCACGTGTATGATTACAATTAAATTTAATGTCCATCGCGAAATTATGAGAAAAAGTATTATGGGTACATGGTTCCTTTCCTTGACATCTTAATGGAAGGGTTTCATTGCTATCTCATTGCGTAATTCTTCATTCATTATACTCGAATTTTTCCTGATTCAAGATACACCAGACAGTTTCCGTTTCTTTGCGTCATGCGTTTGGTCTTCAACAACGAACGTATTGTTATCGTGTTACGTAAAAGAAACCCCCCATGAATGGTTGCAATTCGTACAAAGGTCGCGTTGTCAAAACGAACATTATTTAGATTCTGTTATTATAAAAGTTGAGCTATACTTTTTCTGCCTATTGTAATGAAGTATTTCTATTGATTATCTAAAAATATCGGTTTTTATATAAAAATAATTCATTCATTTTTTAAGGAGGGTATCAAACAATCGGCAGTTTATTTTACATTTAAATATCAAATTAAATTTTCGAAAGATTATCAAATAGAAATAGAATGAAATTAGTTTACATTTAATATTTTAAATACAGACAGGTTCTTTTAAATTACATAATTTAAAAGAACTTGTCGAAATATTTGATAAGGTATTCTGAGCTTCAGATAAATTCCAAGATTAAGGAAATGTGAATGGGTGAAATATAAATGTCGTCTTTTTTTAAGTTGTTAAGTTTTTAAATTTGCACTGATTTTGTTTATAAAAAATTATAAACAAAAGTTACAAGTATCAAAACCGCACTTACCAACATTACCAATTTTTCAACATAATTAGTTCATTTAAACAAAGTCAATGGAACTTTTCTGAAAATCGGATTACTTCTGCTTCTAGTAAAACATAAATTCTTTGGAAAAAAATTTTCGTTTATTTAATAAATGTTGGTCACCTAAATTTTAGATTTATATCTCACTCTTTCATTAGGCTTTAATAACATTGTTAGGTTTCCATGTATTACGCTAGGTAACGAATCTGTCCAGAATTCCTATGAATGGCAATACACATTTTGTATGAATTTCCAGGTGAAATCCGGGCAACGAGTGCTAACACATTTTGATACTATTATTTAAGTTGCGAGACGTTACTCACTCAAGGGAAACAAATGAGAAAAGTCGAGCGAGGAAAAGATTGCTTTACGCACCCGTGAACTACATTTTATATTACAAGAGCCGAAAAATCAAGCTAACGTTAATACGATTTTGAGGTTAAATAGTAAGAAAATTGCGAGTGGTGATACTTTACCGACAGTGGAAAATACTGGTTGTTACTTTGGTGAAAATTCCCTTTTATCAATATAAAAAAAAAGTACATATATATGCATTCTCACTGGGTTTACATCCAGAACTTACATGAATGTCAGAATTAATTCTAATGAACATATCTGGTTGATTTCTTGATTACAAGTTAGAAAATATCGTTTATTTTCTACAAGGGGTATTTAAAAATATATATATAAAACTATATCTACAATAATTTTTAAGTTGAACCAGTCACATCCCCCATGTAGTCTAGCGTAGTTTTTGCCAATTACCCATCCACCTTAAATTGGCTATTAATTTATGAATGACCTCTAAGAACACTCATACAAATCTATTTATCCAGTTGCCTACATATTATCAGTGATTTCATCGTATGAACTTGTCATTACACGGCGCTCAGGGCGAACGCACTAACTTTTCTAAATTTTAAATAAACCCACTTGTATCAGAAAAACGCGCTCGCGGCAGCAGCATCGGCAACTTCGTTGTGCACCAAAAGTAGAGGCAGCCGCATCGCCGGTGTAAATAGCCGGCTTTTCGCGAAAGAGAAAGGAGAGCTCGCGCAGGCGCGATTTAATGGCACCTTGCAGCCGGCCAACACTCAAACCCCTTCGCAAGCACGCGAAACAAGGTCGCGGCTGTATATAAGCGTCGGCATCACCTCGCCGAAAGACAGAGAGAGAGAGAGAGAGAGAGAGAGAGAGAGAAAGAAAGAGACTCTGTAATTGCTCTAAGTACTCTCCGCGTGCCGAGGCGAAAAAGAGGCAGTAAATGATGCGTTCAGCAAAAGTGAAATTCTCAAGCGTTTGCGCGCGTAGAGATGAGATCGCGATTGCATTATAATTAGAGCTGTAAGGTGCAGAGGTTATAGGTATCTTTGCAAACGAATGATCAGAAACAGTATTGCGAAGAAAAGGAGAGAAATTATACTTTTTTTAAAATCTATGTTCACAAATATTTGAATGCGATGATCGTAGCTAGACCAAGCCCAGACTTTTTTTTTTACTCGGGTAGCTACAAATAGTACTTCTAGAAATGATTTTTTAAATTCTGTTATATTAATTAACATAATTCTGTATGTACAAATTAGAAACTCTAAGAGAAAAAAAGTTTTTTTAACAAATTATGGAAATATCTAAAAATTGTATGTGGTACTAAAAGCTAACGTACTAGTTTTAAAAAACATTCATTGATTTGGTTTAAAAAATTTATAGACAAAAAAATATTAATATAAAAATTTGAGTTTACCGATATTATCGACATTTTAATATGATTAATATATTTTTTAACAAAGTGAGTGGAATCTTTCTGAAAATAGGACAATGGCAGCTTTTAGTAAAACATAGTATCTTTAGAAAAAAAATTTTTTTTTCAGCTGATCTAATTAACGTTAACAACATAAATTTTGGGCTTCCATTTAATATTCTGTATAGATTTCTATCTCACCTTTTTACTTGGCTTTAAAAACTATCGAGTACTTCCCAATTATTTTTTTTTTTTTTGTCAAACATTTTTGCGTAAAAATCTCATTTTATGGTGGCAGATTGCAAAGTTGCATACGTTATAATCTAAGTTTAATTTGATGATATTAAAAAAACAATAGCTCAATTGGTAGAGCACGAGTCTGCGGAGCAAAAATCTTATTAGTAGAATTCTTTTGGATGTCATTTTTTTAAAAATTATTTATTTTGATAATGATTGGCAATATACTCGAAAAATATTGGAGCATGTCATTTGGAATAATATTACCTAAAGTTTCGATTTTTACGCGGATTAATAAATCAAGACGAATTGACTTTACTAAAGACATTATGATTGAACAAAAAACAAATAAATGTAGGGAAAAAATTGATATTTTTTTATTAACTAGATCATGCTATCACTCCAAGGTAGAAATTTAACCATTTAAATAGCTGGGGGCCAAAAAATAACTAGTTTTTACCTATTTCCTACCCTGCACGGTATTAACTAGTCATAAAATGGAATTTATTTCCACTAGGGCTACGCGGCCGAAGTTAGCAACGGTGTCCATAAAAACAAATAAAAAATTTTATAAGGGGATTAACAACATAGTATTAATTATAGAAAAACAAAATGTAACAATTCTCATATTATAAACAATAATATAACAGCGCTCAAAAATCATTTCTAAAACTGTTCTTTTATATATGAGCCCTATTGGATGAGAATATCTTTAAAAAAGCTTTTTCAAGATTCAACAAAGATTTTTACTAAGTTATTTTAAAACTAGATACCATTTCTATGTAATACGTTCTCATCATGCGTGATTAATCCAAAATAATTGAACTGTATCAAAAAGCTAATATCATGGATTAACGGAAGCTACATGTTTTAGGACAATGTTGAAGAATACTTGAAATCTGGCCTACATTTAAGGGTGCCTTGCTACCATAGTATAAATTGGCTAATTTTTCCTTTAATATAGGCTTAGATTTCCAACGGGCAATCCTGTTTTATAAATATTTCTGGGGTCACGTTACTTGAAAAAAGAGTGCGCTTGCCGACAGCTAAGGCCTGCATTAATTAACGTCCGTGCGGACGAACGAGGAAGGAAAAGACAGAGAGAGAGAGAGAGAGAGAGAGAGAGAGACAGAGAGAAAGAGAGAGACTGGCTTTGTGCGCTCGGGAAGCATCAAAGCCCGCGGCGCGCGTGTCATCCAAAAGCGCTGCATTGGCTCGGATTGCTCGTGCAACCCGGAACTCCGAGCTCCCCGCTCAATATTTCGACTCGATGGAGCTTTGGCAGAGAGCCGCTGCCACCACTACCTCCCTCTCTTAATTATTACGCTCGCCTGCGTTTTATTTGCGCCCGCACTTTTTCCCGCCCTCCTCTTCCTCCTCTTGCCTCTCGTGTTACACTAAAAAAGAAAGGCTTTTGAACCGGGCTGGTCCAGAGCTCGAATGGTGCGCTCACTGGTACTGTGCTATTGGGCTGGTTTTATAAAAAAAAAAAACCTGGTTGAAGCTCGCTTTGAACTTAATTTTTACCAATTACAAGACACTTCGATCAGAAGTATTATCTTATTACTAATAGCTATGGAGCTTATTCAGCCTCTTTGTTGAAATAGTATTTTAATGTTTTATAAGTATATAAAAAGCTATAACTTGTTTAGAAACTTCAATATAAAACTATCTTAAAAAATTCAAATATGTTACTAAAAGGTACCAAAAATAATGGCAGAAAAAATTAGATAAAGCTATTACGATTTCCTGCGAAAAGAAGGAATAATTATTGTATATTAAAATGTAAAAAGAACCTAGCGGCAGGTTGGTGAGTTAGCGGAACTGCACCTCGGCCGATCATCAGAAGCAGGGCTGGGCGCTGTCACTACTTGGATAGGTGACTGCAGGTAACTCGTGCAACTGTGGTGATCGGTTAGGTGACTTTGCTCTTAACAAACTATCTGGTAGGTAACGTGAATATGTTTTCGGTGTCTAAGCCTACGGAATGTGGATTAAATTAAACCTTCAAGAGGTCTGCTCGGCAGTTTGTATCACTTGATAAATAGAAAAAAGTTATGAACAAAAGGTTACCAATTACTTACTTGGCAAAATAAGCTGCAGATGGATAAACCAAAGTCAGATAATAAATGTAGAAAAAACCAAATAATAAAATTTTAAGAGTTTCTACTCTTATATTCTTATAAGAATTATGTATAAGAACTTAACGTTCTTAAACGTTCCAAAATATTGGCTTGAAATTTTGCATGGTGATGGAATATTTCATTACGGAGGGTAACTATGTTCTGGGTTTCCTTATATTGCAATATATTTTCTTATAGTAAAAAAAAAGAATGGAAATAACTAAAAGTAATTATATGAAATAAGAAAAGTAGGTATACGGTCCAATTTATTGATATTATTGAGTGATTTCTTACTTTAACACTTTAAAGCTAGTAATTTCATCTCCATTTTTTTTTTCTATGTGACAACTGCCTTTTTATGATGGCGTATAAGACCTAATGGCAAAATAGTAATATCGTTTTAGTTTTCTTACACAACATCAGATCTACCTGTTGAAGCAAACGATAATGTAGTTTGGTCATTTGCTGAATAAAGTAACGTTAGCACTCGGTTAGCACTTGGTTATGCCGGTGCTCATCTTGACCATCGGTGTGAAAAAACCGACGAAGATTGCTTGTAATTAATATGACGTGCGAGACGGAGAGACTTCAAAGGACTGAAGAACGCTAAATGAAAATAGCTTTGAGAACTCCTTTAAATTTACTGCCATTATTGAGTTGATGTCGAAGGACCCTTTTAATCGATCTTCTCTCTTTTACCCCAAGAGCATCACTATTTTATTTATTCTTTTTTTGCCAAGTTTGAACCTGCGAAGTATATTGTAAGCTGCATAATTTGTTTGAACACCTTTTGAAAGTGGTAGAGAGTTAATTAAAATTATTCACATTTGATAAATAATTAAATTCTATTTTGAAAACTTTTTTAAAAATGATGTATATAGTAAACAATGTTAAATTATTTTATACGTAAAACGTGCAAAAGCAAAAAGAAAAAGAAATTGAACAAAAGATCCGTATAACTACAAAATAAGTTCTGACTTATTCAGCGCGCAGTGATATTAATTTATTTACGTATAAAACATGTTACTAACTCTGTAACAGAAAGTTGCAATCATTCAAGGGAATAAAAATAGTACTTTGCTCGGTCCTAAAATTTCTGAAGAAAATAACCCCTTGAAGACCAAATGGGATAATAACCAAGTTTATCAGTTTATGTATGTAAACAAGTCAGCATTCACGCGCGCTCGCGCGAATTCGGCAGGGCATTAATTTCTCTGGATCGTGTGCAATGTACAGTATGTATCTCCGTCATTCGCTCGCCCTAACTAATCTAAAGAGGACGAAGAGCGGGAAGGGAGAAAGCGCTCTGCGCGCCGGGTTAAATCGAAGCGTACAGCCAATTAAGGAGTTTGATATTATTGAACGTTAACGTCCGACCAGACGGCGGCGGCGGCGGTGCGGCAGTAGCTCTCTTCCTGAATGAAATTATGCTAATAGGAAATTCTAATTAGCAGCTACACTGTGTCGCCTGAAAATCAAAATCGTTCTACAGGGAGTTCAGGGACGCCTATTAGTCGAACTTTGACGTCGCAAAGAAAGTGTTGCCCTTTACCACTGAATACTTGCATGTACCAGTGGGTCGGCTCTATTAATTTGCATACGTTGTTTGAAACATTTGCTTTTTGATGAATCTATGTAAATTTATATATTTATTACTTTTACACTAAAATGTAGGTCAATAATGCTGTTATCAGGAATTGACAAAAATCATGAAAATTAATAAATAGTCAATTAGAAAACAAATAATTCGGGATTTTAAATGCAGTTACATAATTTAATTAACTGTGCTTGTAATATTATATTTCATTCATTTATATTTTATTATCCATTAAAAGATTTTTACAGATAGAAACTAATAAATGTTTTTCTGATTTCAGGTCTTACCCATCGCCGGTATCTAATGGTATTCCAAATGGTACAACAATGAATTGTTCAGGTAATAACAATTTTTTTTTCATTCAGCTCTATTATAAAAAAGCAACGAAACTACACAAAATGTCAATAATTAATTGAACTCCTCTGCTAAAAATGCGTTGAAAATGACCCAGCCCATCCACTATTCTTACTACTTCTCACTTCCTTTAGTAAACTTCAATAACCCAAATGAATTGCAGGCTAAGGGTTATCGGTATGATACGCCATCTAGTATCTATATATGCACAAAATCTTACGGACGTTTAGCAATAACCTTAATTAAATCATATATTAATTTTAATGACGAAAGTAATGTACCAGTGAAGGATTTAAGAATGTTTACAATATCAACTTTTAATCAAAAAGATTACTAAGAAAATAATATTTTCTTATTAAAGAATAGATATTAGTGCAATAATTTAATTTTATAAAAATATCATCTTTAAAGATTTATGGAAAAAATGATAAATTTAAAAAAAAAATTTAAATTACCAGTTAGAATTTAAAATTTTGATGTTTTACATTTATAGCACTTAAATAAAAAACATTATAATGATCCAACCTCGTCTTTCATAGTTAATAATAATTCTATAATTGTTACTCATGTAATAACTTTACCTATAATTTGTTCATTCAACTTAAAATGAAATAGTAATAAACTTTGTTTTGGCTTTTTATTAGAGGTAGACAAATGAACGAAGTTAATAAGCAAAGTCTGCGGATTTTTTTAAAGCATAACAATAATCTCATTTTTTAAAACTGTATATTAGTTTAGAAATTCAGTATAAAATTAATTTAAAATTTGAACACTTACACTTATGATATATTTGAAATAACAAATTATGGATATAATATATCAGAAAACTGTATACAATTCATTAATGAAAATAAGGAGAAGAAACACACCTAAATACTGTCATCCCAGATAAACGAAAAAATCTTGTCCAATTTAAGGCAACTTCATGCACATACATATTATAGTGTTATGTCATCTGTTTTAAAATATTCAACAAGTGATTTAGTTAGTCAAATGTCAGTGAGAACCAGTTTAAACAGTATCGACTTACGCATGATTTTCAAATTCTTGAAAATTCTTCATCAAATCGATCAGCAAAAAACTTACGGACAAACACCTGCATTTTTACAGATATGAATTGTAGAGAAAAATAGTCCAAAGTTTAGGATTTTTATCACTTAAAATTTATAATATTATAATTATGTCACGCTTACAAATTGTTTTGCAGCAGTGTGCGTAAAATACGATTTTGCGCACTGCGGGTGTAAATTAAAAAGCTCGGTAGTTTGTATTATTATTCAATAATAAACCCCTACATACATACCTGATCAGTACTACGTTTTTTAAAATGATTATCATATTGATTTTTTGTTTCTGATTACCTGGTACTGGAAGTAAAATATATAAACGATGTTTTTTTTAGAATAATTATTAAAGTGATTTTTAGGGAGGGAGGGGGGGAAGGGCTCGCAGAAGATTGATCGCTAGAAACATTGATCTATGACTAACTTG
>UELX01005266.1:0-14386 GCA_900480035.1 Eupelmus urozonus | reverse complement strand
ATTAACAATTAATTATTATCAATAATGCTAAGACTAATGAATCAAGGGACATTTTTTGTACTGCTTCCCCTTAAGTATAGTGCAGTTTTAAATTAGAAAGGATGTCTTATATTTGGAATGCAGTAAATTTTTATAGAAAATTTTTTTCGCTTGAAGGAGTTTATTTAGTGAAATTATAAGAAGTAGAAAAATAGTTCTATAAAAAAGATATATTAGGATTTAACAAAAATATAAGAAATTATAAAATTGTAAAGAATTATTAAAAGTATTAATTTTTTTGTAAAAATTTAAGCAACGAATATTTTCGACGAGAAATGAAACATATTAAAATTAATACAAAAATTATATTTCAACTTTTTACATTTTAATATCCAAATAAATATTGTTTTCTGTTTAAATTATGAGAGTATGTCTGCCTGTAAAACCGTATTGATACATGATGCTGAAATTGGTTTTACTCGATCTGCACAAAGTAATTATGTACAGAATATGAGTAAAACCAATTTCAATCTCAATACAATCAAAATACTTAAAATACTGCAACAATTGATTCGAGTCATACCATCTATAATCAAGCCTATACGAACCCTTAAAAAATATTTATTCAATCAATACACTATTATCAATCGAAAAATCCTCGCAAACCCTTCTATCGCTCCCCGCACTTTTAAATGCCCCGACAACGAGCCGAGCAGCCTCGCCGAGGGAAAAAGCAGCCGTAGCAATATAGCCCCTATCCATGCGGCCAAATTGAAGAAATTGAAATACAAAACGTAAAAAAAGGCAGGAGGGAACGAGCAGTCGGTTAGCGGTTCGGCCCGATAGTTATTTCCAAACCGAGAAAATTGACGTTTAAAACTGACCGACAAAACAAGCGAGCGAGAGAGCGAAAAATAAAACGAGAACAAAACCTGCCACACGGCCCCGCGCACAACCGAAACGAGCTCCGCAGCCCCGAAAAGGAAGGGGGGTAAAAACGTTTCCGCCTCACGCGAAAGAGAGAAGCGCTCGGGCGCGTTAATTTGAACGGCGATTAAAAGTTTCCATCTGCAAAACCGCGGAGGCCATTTCCACCTTGACCGCTTGCGCTGAAATCGACTGTGTATACGCCGGGCGCAGGTACCTATCTAAAAGGGCGCAGATTGATTTTTCGCGGCGGCTAATTCCGAAAGCGCGCGCGCCGATTCTGTAATTCAAATCGCGATATATACCAGAGCGCGGGCGCTCGGATATTGCACTCGAGAGTTGGCAAGAGCTCTCTTTTTTTGCGCGCGCGCGCGTTCCAGTTTTAGCGGGGATTTTTTTACTCTCTCTCTGCAGCGGGTTAACTACTTTCAATTACGGGCCTTTTAACGCAAAAGTTTCGTGCGCGCCCGACACGCTCGCCTGGCTTTGCTCGTGTGTGTGTCTTTCGCGCGGAGGCTTTTGTTGATTTAATTCCGAGCTGTAGCTCCGGGAGTACGAGGCGATTGATTGTGTGGAGCGCGGTAATGATAGGGTACTCTGTCGAGGCATTTTTTTTTTTTCGACGAGGTGACTATTTCATTCGTTTTTATAAGTGGATTTGGCCGAGGATTGACTTTTCGTTTTTTGTTTTTGCAACTTCAACATTTTTGGATGACACTGGAATAAAGTCAACGTTTTCCTTGTTCGCTTTCACGTTTGCCTATAATACAGTCTAATTTACCAGCGCGCAACAATTTTAAATAAGAACCAGAGCTCGCGCCTCTCGCTTGTTTATTCAATAGCGTGCCATATATCGTAAAAACCTAACCGAATCAAACCAAACCACCTTCCTCTGCAATTTACCTCCTATGTCATTTCCTACAATCCCTCCCACACCCACCCCATCGGCATAAACAATCAAATAAACATACACCGGCCCCGCATAATCAGCACATCCACATAACAGAAATAAAAACGTCTCCGGCGTCAAACCGTAATTCACTCTCAAACCCATCCCTTTCGTGTGTTCCAATTCGCATCCCATTTAACCAGCTCTCACTCAAAAGAATCGATTCCTCCCCAACATAAAAAAAAAACAACGAGCGTATTATATGTATACCCAACGCGTGATAGAACGATGCCGATATACGCGTGGTGTGCACGACACCCCCAGAGCTCGGAACCGAATTGTTTCGTGCCTGATATTATTTACCGCTCGCTTGCGCGTTTCGTTGCCATAGGGACACGAGTCGATTGTGTTGCCGCGGCGTGACTGTGTGTATGAACCGGAAAATATATTTTCTGATACTTCCTTGATACACCTAATTGCTTAACTCTCTTTCTACCCTGGTTAAAGCGTGGCTCGAGTGAATAATGAGGCCTGATTCGCGAGGGGGGCGCCCACGAAAATTTCCATGTCGTTGCGGAGTTTCGTGGCTGGGCTTTTAGCGCAGAGGGGGCTCACGTGTTTCCGAACGATTTCGATCTTTTTTTTTTTATTGCGGAGCCGAGGAAGTTTGAGGGCTGCTATCTATTAATAGTGCAAACGTCACTGCGGCCCCGAGGCTTTGAGGGGTGGGAGGCGCGAATAAATTAGAATCGTTGCCGATGATTACTTTGTAGCGCGATAGCTGGGATTATGTGTTTAGTTTAATGGGACGGCGTCATGGTAGTTTTGGCGCCGTTGCCACTGTTAGTTTTATCGAGCTAATCGGCTGTTAAGTACTTTATTTGTACGTTAAAATGGATATCGAAAGAAAAAAGTTTCTTCACTTCTTCTTTTTTTTTATTTTAATTTTGTCGTGCTTTCCATTACTCACCAAAAGTACAGAAAAACAAACGATCCCAAATTTCGCAATTATTCGACTCTCCCCCGATCCCCATAATCCTCCGACACTTGCCTCGATCCCATAATACTTCCTCCTAATCGTCGCAATCATCATTACCACCCGATATACAGCCAGCACCTGACAAATCGCCCGCTCCGCCAAACCAATCCCCCGACCCTAAAAACACTCGAACAACAAAACCCACCTTACCCAAAAAAAAACACACACACACGGCATAAAGCGAACCCTTCTCGAGTCGAAAAAAAGCGTATAAGAGCCGGACTCGAGAAAAAGACGCGGGACGGGCCGGATTAGGTAATCCCTTTAGTTCCGGGGCCGCAGCCGGCTGCTAGCGTCGTCGCGCCCCCGCTTACGATAATAATAATGGTGATAATGCCGGGGATACGAGCGCGCACGTGAGAGAGGAGATATTTCACGCCCTATAAATCAAATTAATATTTCATCTTTGGGCGAGGGCGATATATCGGTGTAAGCGATCGTGAAGGATATCCTGATGATTCAATTAACGTCGCCTCGATTTATGATGTGGCTTTTCTCGCCTTTCTTTCTTTTTTTTTGCGAGAGATGTGTTTGTCGGATGTGTATGTATATAGGTATATAAGGCGCGGGGGTCGGTGTTACGGGCGTTGCTAGGGTGAGCGCGACAAGCGGCTGTGTAGGGGTTCGGATGGGGTTTTAATGTTTCGCGCTCGCACGGCTGAACGGTTTGGCTGTGAAGGCTCTGAGTGCGGGGCGTTTTGTGTACTGTGTATGAATAATGAAGGTGAATAATTAGATCAATGTTATTGCTCGGAGGATGAATTCATGCGTGGCTTGCTGGGTGCGGAGTTATATTTGGGTTTGATGTACTCTTGACTCGGTTCGGTTTCGGTTGTTTTATTGTTTTGGTCGAGTTTGAAAGTTTGGGATATTGCTGTTACTATGTAGGTATATATAGGGTTATATATAGTTATTAAAAAATTGTAAATATTGAAATTGTTTAGCAGTAGTGGATAATTTTGAAAATAGTAGTTTATGATTTTCACCATAAGTCTTGTTGTTTTCTACAATGTTCAAGAGTATCTAAAAATTCTTATTATACATTATTAACGCTTTCTACAATAAAATTTCCATGATGGTGCCAGGATAAACGACTTTTGATTAGTTGTCTCTGATCTGATCGTTTCGATTTTGTTTATCATAACCATAAAAATATGTGAAGTCACACACGATCTACTAGTATTCTTAAAAAGCCAATTTTAACGTAGAACTATCTTCCATCACCAGTTTAATCCACCCTCGCACCTCTACAATTCCAAAACTAGAAAACCAATTCGATCAAACGCCCTTCCTCAAAGCCCTCCAAAAACTCCACGCATGAAATTCAAATAGACAAATAACAAGTCAAAGAAAGCCCCTCACACAGCCAGCCAACCGTCAAACCATCACCTCGCTGTAAAACCTTTAACGCTCGCGAACCGAGCGAGAAAAAGCTTCTCTCTCTCTCTCCCCCTATCGTTTTTCTAGCGCTTAGAGAACCTCTCCAGGCGTAAAATAAGATAATGGCGCGCGAGCGCCGGGGCCAAAGGCCTCGCGTGGGTGATCCAAGAGCGCGCGCACCTGCGAGCCGCGAGAGGGAAAAGAAACGAAGGAAAGAAAGGAAAGAAGAAAAAAAAGGTATAGCCGAGTGGGTTGTAATGCGCAAGCGCGCGTGTCCGGTGATCGCAACGACGGGCGAGAGAGGGAGTTTCTCACGCGAAACGAGGGAGGAAAGAGCGCGCCGAGGCTGATGTTGCTTTTTCTCGCCAAGCGCGCTCGCTCGGCTGATCCGGCTTAATGGTTCGCTCTCTCGGTCTGGCTGAGGGAGAAGTGACTTGTAACGCGTTGGGTTTGTTGGACTGGTTGTTTTTTGGGGAGAGGGCTGCGGGGTTGGTTTGGGGGGTGGGGTGGTGTGTTTTTGGTGGAAGAGGGATTTTTTTTGGGTTGATGTGGGTTTTAGTGGTTATTTGTTTGAGTTATTTTTATGGGAGTTTTCGAGGAAGTTTTCGTTGGAGATCATATGCACAGACGGTACCAACATAAATTTTTATTCTAAGAAAATTCAGTTCTTATTGCTAATGAAATTGTTTTTATCATCAATAACATCCATACTATTCACGCATCACGCAAACACATTCAAACCTAATAACAAAAGACTTCATCCATAAATATAACAAACTACCTGTCAAAAACCATTCCATCCAAATCAACCCAAAGATCCTCTAATCAAACAAAACTCAAACGTCCTCCGCATCCCTCCAACCTAAACCCATTGTCCGCAGCACCTGCCAAATCCACAGCGACTATACATCCCCCACCATCAAACAAACCGCGAAGTATACGGTCCCACACATAGACACACCAAAGCCCAGACAGGACCACCTATATATATACATCCCTCCTCACTCTCCCAGCCTCCACATCTTCTCCTACGTACCTATAGCTGCCGGGCCGCGCGCGCAGCATCTCCTAACGAGTAGTTATTATAATTACTGTTCAGCTAACTGAATATATCGCGCGAGTTGAGGCCGGGGAGGAGGGCTCGACTTTGCAAAGCCCCAGCCTCGAAAATCCGTCCTCTATAAGCTCCGCGGAATACAGCGTTAATAGGCGTGGAATGGCTGAGAGGGGCGCGCGCTTCTATTAATTGCACTTCACCCTAAATGCAAATTGTTCGAAATTGAGCGAGGGCTCCTCCCGAATATTTGGAAACTCCATTATGCCCGCTTGCGCGCAGGCGCCTCCCGGCACCCTCCCGAGCTGCTTTCTCTCCTTTATCCGTTCATTTTGCCCTCCTCCCGCGAGGCTGGCTGCGCGCACTTTTCTTCGGCTCGTAATTTTGTTGAGGAGTTATGCTTTCTCGGCGATTGATGAAATCAGGGGGCCCGGGAAATTCGATGCGGGACTTATATTGTGGGTGAGTGGATTTTAGAAGGATGAGAGAGGGTTGGTTTTTGCGCGGGTCTATTGTTTTATCTGTTATTGATATAGCGCTGGTGAAGACGCTGCGGGAGGATGAGTGGATTGATCGAATCAGCGTTATTTTGTGATTGATTCGATAAGTGCGTGGGTGGAGCTTGGAAATAATTTATAAGTTATTGAATCGATCGGTATTTTTATTTTATATTTGCATGAGATATTATTAACGTGAAATTTATATTAATAGATTCTAAGCTGACATGATTAAGCGCGTTCGTGTTTAAAATCAAGATGTAAAGATAGCGGACGTCTGTTCAAATGAAAATTAATCAAGGCGACTAAGGTTTCCTTAATCCAGATTTGACACACGAAACTATCGAGTTACTCGCGCGCGTGACAGAAATAACAGACTTACCAAACATTAACATTCTCATTCGAAACGTTTTCTCGCCTTGTTTCTATTTTATTACAGTCCGATCAAGCCGCCTTAAGATCAAGCCTCTTTTTCATCCGAAAACACACACACACAGCGTATTGAATAACAACAGACTCCAGCGCGTTTCTCGGCTACCCCCTTTGACACCACATCAAACAATAATCCCCCTTCGATTTCCGAATTACGGAAATTACCCCGCCGCAGCCGACCACGAAAAAGACGTAACGAATACCGCCAACACACAACCCATTTACAGGCCCCGACGCGGGCTAATTCGCGTTCAAAGGCTAGCGCGCCGGCGTCCTTCGTCGATTAGAAAGCGATTTTCTCGATGCCAGAGCTGAAAAGGATAGAGCGAGAGATGCTGGGAGCGAGGGAAAAAGAGACAGGTCGAAACACAAAAGGGGTGGTGCGCGCTGGGGGCGAGGTTAAGGTTACATCGACCATTACACAAATACAGCGGAGCTTTGCAGGGAAGATTGGCTGTCCGTCTGTTCTGAGGTCTGCGGCTCAATTAAGTGCTCCGTCTAAAAAGGGTTGCTGCTGCTGCCTCTCTCTCTCTCTCTCTCTCTTTTCCCCCCTCGAGCATCAATCATGTCGGCAACCCTTTTCTCGAGGGCGGTTTTGCTCTCTATTGAGACGAAGTGTTGTGCTCAAACACAAAAACACTTCATTTGGCAGATTAGCTGTTAAACACCGGGGGCGGAGGATAGAGGAGAGAGATAGACGGAGAGAGAGAACGGGAGAGCTAGCTGAACGGTTCGACTTTTTGCGCTACAAGCAATGTAGGTTGGCGGCGCTTTTGTGCGTTATGTACGCGGTTTTGAAAAGCAGGCTGCTACCGCTACTATTCACAATAGCCGCTGTAATCCGCATATTTTTGCGCTCGAGGTTTTTTTTTAGAGAAACAATGGCTAATGTCTTTCTTTTCTCGGGGGATTTGTCTAGTTTCAAATTGACTAATAAAGTAGTGCTACGCTTTTTTTGTCGCCTACTGCTGGCTCTTTTTTTTCTATTCGCTGATAATGACTTGTGGGCTGGATTGTTTCGCAGTTTTTCGGGAATGAACGCGGGTCTATTAAATAATGGAAGGGTGGAAGCTACTTTTTTTTAGATGAGGCTAAAAGCTAATTTCTGGGGAACAATTACGCGTAGTACTATTGTAGGGACTATAATAGATTTTGACTTTTGAAGATAAATGCTGCTATTTTTTGTAACAATGAAGTATTTTAATACGTTAATTTTAGACACGAGAAGTTTGCTGTTGAATTTCATTTTCTCGAAATTAAAACAGCGTTTTAAAGTAAACGAAAATAATAAATTCCAATATCATTAAATCCATTGTATTTTTTAATAGTAACATCAGCAAAATGATTCGCACTTATAATGAGCTATATTTATTCAAACCCATCGGAATAATAACTAACAAACAACAAACACTACCTTCTTCACTAACACATCCACCAATTATCCAAAACTCCCAATTAAAATAAAAATCAATTCACCCCACCCCTCCAAACCCAAAATTAATCCCGACTCCTCACCCCATCCAAATCTCATAAACCTAACGCAGCCGAAAATCTCTCGGCGCGTACACGCGCCCAGGAAGCTCGGCCGTGAATTCCCACGAGAGAGAGACTGTCTACACACAAGCCGCGCTCCATATACTAAAGTACATCCCACACGTTGCGCGCCTTCCAATAACATCACATAGACATAAGCTCTCGCATATAAGAACAGCGCGCGATCCGCAAGCTCGTTCATTAAGAGAATGACTACTGGCGCTCTCGCATTCATATATATCCTCAAGGGGAGTTATTAACTACCCGGAATATCCATAGTATATTCGTACTCGCGTCATCGTTCCGCGTTCGCGCAACAATTAATATAAAGAGAGAATCGCCGGGGCGGCGTGCTCGTTTTAATAATATATACGCTATGCGCGGCCCTTTGTCGGCTCGGGCTCGCCGAAAGGAACTAGATAAAAGTCCCTCGTACGGCAGCGCGTAGGTAGGCGCACCGGCAATTAACAATTAGCCCGGCGGTCCTTGTAATCGAATTACCAAGGCCCATTGTGTCGGGCCCAGGTACAAACGTATTGGGTTCCAGCGCTCTTACATATATATACGTCAGAGAAAGAGAGAGAGAGAGAGTCAAAAACGAGGAGAGAAGAGCCTGCTGCTGCGTCAAAGCCTCTCTTTTTCCGCTCGCAGGACATTAAATAGCTACTGGCCAAACGCCGCTTTCTCCCTCTTTTTTTTATTCATCTTGAGATCGAATTTCGCGCCGGCGATATCCGATGATGAACACCGTTCGTCACGTGGTCGGGATCTCGAGGCTATAGGGAGATCCTTTACAAAGGCTGCCCGCGCTCGCGCGCGCCAAAACTGAGCTGTTCCTTTGGCTTGTTCTTTAAGAGAGGGAGCGAATGTCACTGCGTGAAAATATATCCGTTTCAGTTCTATGCTCCAGATTTCGCTGCGTCGCTTGGTTCTTCTTCCTTTGAGTTTGGGATCTTGCTCTTTTCCCTGCCTTCGTCTTCGATTGTGTCTTCTTTTTCTTTTTTGGGTGCAAGCATGTGACTTGGGTTCATCTGCTGTTTGAATGGAGTTTATCTTCTTTTTATATCGTTCTTTTTCTTTGCGATCCTGCGTTTATTGAGTTGTTGAAATGATTAGACTGCTTTAGCAGATCTTATTGGAGTGCCTACGTAGACATAATTCGGTCTATTATATTTTACTATTTTTATTCGGTTTAAAATAATAAACAAATAATGAAGAAAGAAAAGTAATTCATTTAAAAAGAAAAACCATTTTTTTATTTAAGCAGATTTAATCCCACTTTGGAGTATTATGCTACAAAATTTGTCGTTTAAACATTAGATTTACATTAAGACATTACAATTTTTGATAAATTTCAGAAGAGTGTTACATATTTTAGTCGTGAGCTTACACAATAATGCATTTGTTGACATAGGTAATACAATTTTACAGCCATTCAATTCTTTAATCAATTCGGAACGTTGAATGTCGAATATGGGATATTGCCAGAGTATGTGGTCTATGTCCTGTTCCTCACATCCATATTGACAGCGCGGACTATCTACCACCTTGATTTTAGCTAGAGATTTGTTTAAGTTATAATGCCCTAAACGGATTCGAATCACAATCGTAATAATTTCTCTTGATAAATTTAGTTTGTTGAATTATGGATATTTTTTACTTTCTTCTGTAAGAAGTGTGTTTGTATTTTCGGTGGCTATTGCTTTGGCCTTGGCCTTTAGGTCCGTGTAAGAGATTTTGAGAGAATCTTGGGAAATATTATTTGAGGCTAGTTTTGCATATTCATCCGCTAGTTCGTTGCCTAGAATGCCAAGATGCGCAGGAATCTAGTAAAGTTTGATTTTAGTTTTGTTGGATAATTTTGAAATTTCATGGAGTTCGGATTTTAATATATAAATAACATTTTAGCCACACAAATAAGAAGCAACACTACTAACACAGTTATAATCCTCAGTTGATAATTCTATCTACTCTTCACGGCAGCTCTCTCATAAACTCCATGTACATTTTCATCTCATTCCCTCTCACTCCCTCTCCTACACACAAACCAAGAAGATCTTATTGCACATCTCCTTTACTCAAGGCAAGAAAACCCTATACATAAGCAACTGGCCAGAGTATACTCACCCAACTCTATAAGAAGGCGTATCGTAATCGTTGCCCGGATTAGTAACACTAAACTCCATATTAGGGCCGCCCTGCGTATTCGCTCCTCAAGATTCCGACGCTCTCATCTCTATACCTATACACACCCTCTGCTGCGCCTCCTTTTTTCTTCTCTCCTAGGATACGTGCACGTGAATACAAGCGCCGAGGGGAATAGAGTCGCGGGAGGCGCGAAGAATGCCGAAGAGTCCCACGAGGATATTTTCCGCGTGTGCTCACTCTCTCTTCCTCGGCTGGTTACAAGGTTGCAGAGAGGTATATTATGGATATATTATGCGGTCGTAGGAGATGCGATTTGGGAATGCTCCGTTTTTGGCGGCGGCAGCCTTTGAAAGCCAATCGACCGATCGCCGCTCCCTGGAACTTTGCGGCTTTCAATAGATTTATGCCGCTTTGCGGTGCTCTGATTGTTTCCTTTTTTATTCTGGTTGGGTATGAGGAGAGACTTGTTTGTTTGAAGTGGATTGCGGATTCGTTAAGTGGATTCTAATCTTTGATCCGGGCTAATGATAGTCTGGATGATGATTAAATTTTCTAATTTGTTGACTACATTCAATTTCTATTGTTTTTGGAGGTAAACTTAATTTCTATCCAATCCACCTAGCAATCTTATACTGCTTATATCAATTTTCTTTAAAGCACAATTTTGCAGAAACACTAATTCCCTTACCTCCAGCCTCTATCATCCACAAATAACAAAACACACAAACATCAATCAGAATTTCGGCAAAACCCATTTATCTCTCACCCCTGCCCAATAAAAAAAACTTTCTCAATAAAACTCTGCCCTCTCCATCAAGCAGTTTACCTTATCCAGCCAAGAGAGCCAACCTCAACTCTATCAGTGAACCTCTGCTCGGCAACTAAAATACAAACAGTTCCAACACAATACTACAACCCCGGCATGCCAATAATCAGCGTCTCTCGATCATCGTCTCCCACAGCCCTGGTCATCCCTTGCCAAAGCCTGCAGAAGCGGTCTTCTAATGTCCCTTCGCTCGAAACACAGAGGGAGAGCGAAAGAGAAGACGTTTGAAGGAGCGCCGCCCGAGGGGGTAGAATCGGCAAATAAACACAGGAGCGGGCTGCGTATTGCGGAGCATTCGGGATGAGACGTTTAAGGAGTAGCCGGAGCTGCGTCAGACGCAGAGGCACCGCCCCGTCACTGTACACACGCACAGTAAGAGAGAGACCAGTGGAAAGCCGACTATTAATTTGGTTCCCAGGCGGCGACACATCAGAGGAAGATATAGAGAAACGCGCGCGGGACTGCGTAGTCCAATATAAACGCGCGGAGGAAAAGAGGGGAGAATTATAAAGACGCGCGTAGCGGTACATGAGTAAGGGGAGCCTGGGACAAAGAGAGGAATTGAAATAGCTGCAGAAGGAATAATGAGCTAATATGGCTTCGATTCGCTGTTTGCCCCGCCGGGGGCTAATGCGTCTTTATTAGCCGATGATGGAAACGTATATGAGGAAATTAAGCTGCTCTGTGATTTTATATGCCGATGCATTAATGAATTTTCTATCGGCCTAATTCCGAGTGTTGATACTGTGACGAAACAATGTTTATTGCTAAACGTTATAAAATAACATCAACGGTTAATTCGATAAATCTCAAAGTATCAGTCTAATAATTCTGCTAACCCCAAAAAAGCACCACGGCACACCATTCAAATTTCTAACATCCCCTTGACGCATTACAATTATCCACCCAGCTAATGACTGCAACCTCACACTGTACATCCCGTAAACTCCTCCACCAACCCCATATTAACCGGACAATACTCACCCCCTCCCCCATCAAAAAAGAAACAAGCCCAATACCAAAAAAACGCAAGAAGGGTGTAATTGAAAACAAGAGAAAAGTATTTCGCCGCCGGACATCGCGCAGAGGGCGACAGCAGCAGTAGCCGGGTGCGAGAAAGAAGGCCATTCGCAAAAAGCCATATAGAAAGGGGGAGACGCGCGTGCGGCCGGGCGCGTGCCTCGAGGGCAGCGCGCGGATCAGCCTCACGCTACTCCCGCGCGCGACGCGAAGTTAATAATCATCAAAAGTCACGCTGTTTGTCGAGGGCGGACCTTTGTGCACCCGAGCGCAAGCCTGCTCTTGACGCTAATATGACTCCGTCGGGCTTTATTACGAGTTATTAGAGACTGCTCTCGGCGTGTGTGTGTGTGTGTGTGCGGGGCTTTCACGGGAAATGCCGGAGAGAGCTGGGATAAGGAAAAATAATTGGCGCACTTTTCTGGGCCTGCGCTCCGCCTTCTGCTTCTATAGTTGCCGTGGATGGAGAACGGAAGTTTTGCGGCCGTTGAGATACGGAGGTATACATGGAGGTTTTGTCGGAAATACGGTTGATTGCCGGCTTTGAGATTGAGCGGTTATGAGGGCGCGATTCATGATGGTGGGAGTGTAGTTTTCTGCTAATTATTAAATTTCAGTTTTTAACGCACGAGCTATTTTTTAACAATTTTTGATTTGGGATCCTTTTTTCTTATTCCAAGTTGACAATTTATGTTTCTGGTTAAAATTAATCAATCAGAATGCACTCCAAATAACAATAATCGCATGCACATTCAATTACACGCGCAAATCATAATTACATATTCTATTGACATTAGCATTACCCCGCCCAGCAACAAGCTAATCCATTATCAAACAGCCGTAATTAGCCGCCAAACGAAACGCGTAAACAATCTCTTCATTGTTCAACACACCCACACCACTGACGCACAAATCAAAAGTACCGAGCTTTTTCAATGTCCCGCGCCCAACAGTCAAAAATTATGACGAGCGCAGAGGGCAGCCCAACAATGGGTATATACGTCAGGATACGCAAACACACAGACTCATGTGTGGGCGAGCGTACCAGTTCGTACGGCCAAATACGTAGGTACACAACTTGCATATTACACAGAGAGAGAGCGAGTGCAGACGCGTGCGCTCGTGTGTTGCCGGCGGGGCACAATAACTGGCGCTCCCGGGCGCATAGCGAGCTGGCATTCAGGCCGCGTGCTGGCTACGGGGGTGTCAAAATACACGCGGCCCATAAGGCTAATTTAGCCAGAATTACGTGGTTTCGCCCGTCATCCAAGTGTATACGCGTTTCTTTCTTCGTCATGCTTCCCCCCACTAGCTGCGAGAGAGCCGAAATGTAAAGACAAGGAGGGCTCCGAGGGTGAGACGGAGAGGGAGAATAGAAATAAATAAGGGACAACAAGCGCGCATGATACTTTTCTCTGGGTATCTTTTATGCGCGAAAGGGAGAGAGGGAAGGAAAAAAAAGAGTGAAGCGCGCGTGCCGGGCATTGTCGATGTGAAATCGCGCGCAATCTGCCTCGTCGAGATGTTATTTGTAGCGCATTAGTATTGTATATCGGCGCGAGAGAGCTGGCTGACGGGGCGTTGGAGTGTTTAAGGCTGATTACACGCGCAACGGCTCCGGGTGCGCGCTGCTATACGGGCTGGCTTTATTGGAAGTGGAGAGAGAGAGACGGAGTAGGCTATGACAGTGACGCTCAAACTCGAGAGAGACTTGGCTCCGCAGCGTGTAAGAAAGTGCGTGGAAGGTTGCTGGATTGAAGGTGGTGCGATAAGAGAATTGTGTTGTTTTTATCTTAATAATGTAAACATATTTGGATTCGGTGTGTATAGCAAAACTTAATATATATTAATTAATAAATATTTTTTAATCTTTTGATCTAATTAATATTTATTAATTCTCAAAAAATGTAATATTTTTATTTCTAGTTTTAGTATTATTATTTTTAATAAATCTAAAATATTTCAAAAAAAGATTACTATTTATGTTTAATAAATAGAAACTATATTTCATTAAATAATAAAAATGTTCTTAATAAATGTTACAAAAGATTTGAACTTTCCTTCTTTTAAAAGTGTTTACGAAATTTGCTATAAGTACTTTATGGTAGTTCTATTACATATTCAATGTTCCTTTTTATTTGCGCTTGAAATGAAAGAAAAAAAATGATTGCAATTATTTTAAAAGTTTGTATCTTGGAGACAATAAAACAAATAAATAAATATATTTTTAAATTTTCTAATTTATCTGTCGTCATAGAAAACTAATAAAAAATAAAAATAAATTATTTTGAAAGAGCATTTATTACTCTTCATGTTTACTTCCCTTTTTGGGATTTGAAAGCCAACTCGTTATAAAAATAACTTAATTATACTGACTAGGAGAGGCCCAGGCCTCCGGATTTTGGGGGGAGGGGTATATTTTAATTCTGTAAAAACCACATGAAAGCTCGTTTCTTATAGTTCAATTTTTTGTATTTATAGATTCAAACAAGACTTTTTTTAGCTAAAAAGATTTGAAAAATAGCATTTATTTCAATATTTTCTTCAAATGTAGATAAATATATCAATAACTTCTGTTTCTTAAAGAGTTTCTTAAAGCGTTAGAGTCTAAAATTTTGGTTTTCTTCATATTTTGTTACCTAGAATCATATCCCAAAGTTTG
>UELX01005265.1:0-14389 GCA_900480035.1 Eupelmus urozonus | reverse complement strand
TGAACCAGAACGGCCGAATAGTGGATACATTAAAACCGTTCAAGTTTCATCTGTTTCAAATTTAAGTGAACAGATAAAAGCTTTACTAGACAAACTGAGAATTTGGACAGTAAGAGATTTTTCAGCGCAAGTGAATATGGATGATGTTGATAATTATATATTTGGTGAACATACCAAAAAATATTATGCCTGTAGGAAAAGTACCTACAAGCCGATAATGATAAATAAAAACAATCAAACAGAGGCCTAAATACGTGTTGCCTTACTAAAAATTCTTAAGTATTTCGCTTCGAGTAGCTAGCTAGGCTCATCAGTAAGACAACTAGCTGCTCTACCTCAAACGCTTGCCGAGGGATGTTAACATCGACTTTAAGTTTTGGAAATCTCGAATCCTACAGAAGAATTCGATGCGCCCTCTAGTGATGCAGGCACCAAGTTAGACTAGATAGAAATGTCTAACATACATATGTATATTGTGGTTTAAGGCTGAGGAAGTAGTTTAGTTAAATATTCAGACATGCTTTAGAAAAATTAATATTTTTTTTAATAATTTAAAGAATATAATTATATCAGCACAAAAAAATTATCGAACAGACCCATAATGTTGTTTATTAATTATATTCAAACTATTAATCTATTTCAAAAACACATTAACAAGAAAACCATATATTCCAAATTACATAACATAAAAAAGGATGTACACATCAACTAGAACCAAAAAACCATTCAACCTTCGCTCCCGACAATTCCTCAAATTCTCAAATCCAAACAACTCGCATCGCGAAATCTCCAGCACCCCATCACGCGCTGCCTAACCGAGCGCACATACTCGCACTGCCGTAGATCCAAAATCAATATATTCTCACTTAAACAAATAAAAGCTTCCTCCCTCCCGCATCGCGCGCTCGCGCAAACACGATCGAACTATCAACTAATTACGCGCAAGCTGCGCCCGATGCCGGAGCGCTCTTGATTAGAATTTTCTGTTCAAAGCCCGCATTGCAAACGCGCGTCCCTAATTCGGCATGGAAAATTAGAGAGGGAGTAGGAGCGCTGATATTTTATTGGAGATTGTTGAGCCTTAAGGTATACAAGGGGGTACGGGGATCGGGGGAGGTAATTACACGGATGATTGAGGAACCGAATGGAATGGTGGGGTTTGTGTGCGCGGATGGGTTGGGTAATGTAAATTGTAAGAAAATATAGAGCGGGAAATTAGGCGGGAGCTAATTAGAGAATCATAATAAATGAGATGGAGAAAGAAAAATGTGTTTGAATGTAATAGTAATTAAATAGCAAACGTTTGATTAGCTGAACTATTTACATAATTACAAATGTTCAATAAAACTTCGATCGACTTATCACTGACAAATATAAGTTACTAATTCAAGGAGAGAAATCCCATTGACCGATATATATTTGCAGTAAGTGGAAATCCATTTACTATTAATTGATAGAATTTTCTAATAAAATCTTCTAGTACAAATTTTTGAAACAAATTGAAATGTACTTACTGGAAGAAGTGTATAAATAGAGTAAACTTTCATTATACTTCTTAAATATATTATAGTAAAATTATTTTATTCTTTTATTAATTTTCTTCAGAGGAGCTATTAACAAAATTAATTTTGCGATAAATAGTTCAAAGCAGATTAAAAATATCTTTTACATATATAAATTTTTACTTAGCTTTTCAAATGGTATAATTGGCATAAAAACAATCTTATTTGATAGATTATAAAAAAATTACATATGTGTAAAAGTACTGGTTTATATTGATTCAAAAACCAGTAGTGACTGTGATATGAAGGTATGACTCGAAGCTAAATTACAAGGTTTCTAACAGTGAGCATCATATGATATATGCTACGGTTATAATACCTTCATACAATGAATAGAAAAACTTTATATTTACGAATCTGGTCCATTTAAAGAAACACAAATACTTATATAGAGGTAAAGCAATTAAATAAATATCACCCCAATCTTTCTAACCCAAGTAACCAACATTCAAATTTTTAATCGCAATCATTTAGCCTCCCTCATCCAAAATCAATACAGCGATCAAGATCAAAATAGTGCTCTGACAGCTACCGGCAGCGAATCACGGACAGCTTTAAATCCTCGAGCCGTGAAACGAGCGCGAATCTCATCGGGGAGGCGATTGTACGCGCGTGGTTCGACGGTAAATTAAGCGCGCTGGAAAGAACGAGGGGTGCGCTTACGCTCGCGGACTGACATTGAGCGAGCTCTCGCAAAAAAAGAGAAAACGAGAGAGAGAGAGAGAAAAAAGAAATTAAATTTAATCCGACGTATGTACATACTGGCTTTCCCTTGATTCCCTCGGCGATGCGTTCGCCGCGTGTATATGGTTTGTTTGTTTTATTTAATTATGGGCTCCTTCCTTTGTCCGCCCGCGGAGACAGATGCGCGCGCAGGGATTTTTTGGACACGCGAGTCTGCTTCGCCGCGTTGTTTAGGGATGGGATTATTTTTTGTAGTATTGAGCCGAAACCTTTTTTAGGATATTAATTCTCAGCTCTATTTGGTTATAAGGCTAAAGAGTATAGTATTATATAATAGGATACTTACTAGATTAGAAGATTTTAAAACTTAAAAATAGTATTAGCTTTTGTAAATGATAATCTACTACATTCTTTTATAAAGTTAATATTGGAAAGAAATCTTATTTTTAGACCTGTTTTCCTTAGATGATCCATACTCAGATCTCCGAGACCCGATGACAATTTCGAAATTTTCTCTTCAACTACTCATAAAAAGAGAAGCCGAAGAGAAAACTCCTAAATTTTAAAACTTGTACAGTAGTTTTATTGTTCAAGTCTACAGCTCTCTTGACATTAGTCCAACTATTTTCCACCGATTCCTTATATATCGGAATCAAATTGCTCCGCTCTTCAAAACCCGTTTAAAAAATACTTTAATTTCTCGCATACCATTTGCGCTTTTACTTCAAAGCCAGAAAATTAGTTTAAAAAACAACCTCACTGAGCCCCTCCTCACCCATATATACACTTTTAAGCGCTTGAAATCGTCCATTGGAAAAACGTATACCGTGAACTCAATTAATTAAATTGTCGCCTGCGTACAAAACTCGTCCACTGTATATCTCTCATCCCGCTGATAAATCTCGCCATCTTCGTCTCATCTCCAGCTGGCGCAGGAAACGGGACGATCCTGAGCGAACGCGTGAAATTCGCCTTATTCGGCCGAAGCGCTAATTAATCGGTGCAGGGAGAGAGCCGCGAGACATATTAATGAGCTCGTTATCGAGGCTGGTTTTTCGCTGCGCTTTTTCCAAGTGCCAGCGACGACTACGCGTGCATTTACGTAATGAGGTACTTCGTTAGAGCGGATTTCTAATGCATATATATTAGGTGGATCGGGACTATTGGGTGTGTACAGGTTGAGCTGTTTAGGATCGGTGAAGGAGGAAGATGCTGAAGAGGTTCCGGGTGACAAATGGCTACCAGTTGATGGTGATGAGAGAAAACGCGAAGAGGGTAACGTCGAGTTTTTTTCGTTTGGTGATGATCTGTTGAAAAGAATTGATTGTAAAAGATATAGATTGAAAGAACACGATGTATTATAAAAAATGAAAATGTAAAGAAAACCGTCAATGAGTGTATTTCAATCTGTTAAAATAAATTAAATAAAATAAAATCACGCAGCTGTAATGCATCAGACCATGCGAATCTATGTAAAATCTATCCAAAATATTCGATAAGACGATTATATAATATACGGCATACATATAGTTTAAAATCTTAAGAATCATTAAAACATTTTCACGTACCCATCTAGTACTGTTGTAAAAAATAAGTAAATAAGAAAATAAAGAAATAAGAAAATGAAATATGTAAAATAAAGTTACGGAAATTTAACACACATAATTAATTAATTTAATATACACCATACAAATATTAAGATACACGCATAACTTCACACAAAAAAGTGTTTAATCCTTTGAAAGAATAGTTCTTTATAATTCAATAAAGTCTTTTTAATATCTACTATAGTAACCGCACTGCCTCCAAAGATAAACTCATACAAATAGCGCCCGTTAAACAGTAATTTTATTACATCATTTTTATTACATATAATTTGTCTTTTAAAAAATCTGGTTCAGCAATCTCGGTATTAAATAACTGTAAACATAACACCTACGATGAACATCGACATAAACATCGACACCCACGCTTCAACCTCCCAACGAACAAATCTTGGCCCGTTCCATCCGACGCCACACAGTGAAAATCCACAACACGACGTGGTGGCACGCGCCTAATAAGTATGCTCGCTTACTCTAGCCTAAAGCAATGCATGCCAACAAGCTGAGCAGAGGAAAAGCCTAGCCCGGCTAATTAACGCTCGCATTATAAGCACGAGGCCGCATGTGGGAGTTCTATGATTGCCTGCACTTGACAGCCCAAGAGAAAGAGCTTCAGCGCTATATACGTACACGGCGATGCGTTAATTTGGGAAGGTGGTTGAGATAAGCTTCTTTTTTTTTTAAGTGTTTGGTGCTGGCGAAGGTGGTTTGATTCGGTTTACTGAAGCATTGATAAAGAATTGAGCGGATTAAATTTTGTATTAGTAAGTCTTTTGGCAACGTTGCGCCTATTCCACTTTAAAATCTTAAAGTTAAGAGTAACTTATGTAAATCAGCAAATATTAAATATTTATCTCTTTTATTAATGCTATATAATTTTATTTATTAAATTGACGTTAGTGTATTATCAACTCAGTGAAAAACGTTAATAACGAAATAATGTACCCAACTAATAATAAAATAATAAGTTGTACTATGTGAACACTATTATCATAAGCTACTTGCTTCTTAGTATTTGAAGTGAATATTACTGGTTTAGACTCCCACAATTGTGGGATCCCTGATTCGATCATTTCCAACATTTTCCTATCGAATTTTTCAGTAAAAGGTGATGCTTTTTCATATAAAAACGCTTCAAAAGTGTTTCTAATTACAGGTTTTGCTATTTTCATAGTTGGTGCATTATTACTATCCTTGAAGATTCTGATATAATATTCAGCATATTTTTCCAGTGATATACACATGCGGTCCTTTTGTCTAGCCAAAATTTTGAAGCATCCGATTGTACTCGAGTTTTTTAAAGAATTTTGTTTGATTTTTTTATGAATATCATCATCTGTATCATCTTTAAATAGAGCATACGCTTGTGGTATATATAAGGGTAAAGAAGGATTACGTATTTGTTCTAAGGAATTGAATATAATTTCATATTTTATTATTACATTGATATTTGCTATAATTGCAATGATATTGGACGAATAGTTTATAGATATAATAATAATGCTTAAATAAATAACTTTTTCGACTGGATTATTTGGTACCTTTTTATTAACGATACCTAACAAATTTTGAAAAATATAAAAAGATGTCCACTCCAATGAACTGAACTTGAAGATCTTTGCTGTAAAAATGATACTAAATATAAGTATAGCTGAGAAACATAAGTATATTATTCCATTTAATAAGTTGGTAACTTTGGATTCATATAAAACAGGTACAACCAATACTGCATATTCTTCTATTAAAAATCTACCAAGTAAGATATTTTCTGTAGTAGATGGATGTAAGCTGTAATTTGCTACTCCAATTGACGATATATTAATTTTATCCTTTTTTAAAGTTTCAAATATATTTAAAGGTTTAGAAGAATTATCATAAATAAAACTTAATGTATAATTCAACACTCGAGATAATTGACTGATGTATTCAAAATGAGAGCCTCCAATTATTTTCTGCGAGTTTTTCGAAATTATAGCATACGGAAGTACTTCAATAAAATAAGTGTAAATTATATAACCATTCATATTTTGAAGTTTATCAGTGAAAAGAGATTTTTTTAAGCTTTCATGATTTTGATGATGAGTTTTAGTAAAAGGATTATATTCATGAATTACAAAATCATCTTTACTATTTATATTTAAAATTAGAAAATCTAGAAATTTTAAAGTCCAAGCATATAGTAATAAATGGTTTAAATTCGTTTTTAATAATGTAGAATGACTAAACATTATAACTAAACACTTTGGTCGCTTAGCAATTGGAGAAAGTTCATTAAAAAAATTAAGGGTCTCTTTAATTTCTTGCACGTATAATTCATTTTCAACTTGCAGCATGATATGCAACGTTAAATCCCTTGGATTTTTTAATACAGGCAAGTTTATTAATCTTTTATCATCCATAGTTTTAACTTGAACTGTATTAATCAGCATAGATGGAACTCTATTAACTATTTTTTTATGAAAAGAATTTATCCGAGAGATATTTGAATAATTCAGTTTACTCGTAAATATAGTTACTTGATGAATGTTAAGATCAGTGATTTTGTCTATAACCAAGTCAAACCATTGAGCATTTAACCCAAGGGATAACTTGCTGAAGAGAATGAAAAAAATAATTATCCAGTACCAAGCGAACATTTTTTGTAATAAAATAAATAATCAACAGTTTATTTTGTGATGACGGATTTCAAGCTTCTTTTTGAAACTCTCTTGAACAAAATTGTTTGAAATCGGTAATTCAATTATCGTTTAAGTTGTCTTCAATTATTAATTACACAACAAAAAATTTATTTAATAAAATTTACGTCCATATAAAATTCAAACATTGTAATCGTTAAGATGCGGTTTCAAACTATATTTGTCCCTGGAAAGTCCTTGGGAGCTAAAAGTCAACAATAAGTCAGTTTTGAGTGCATATTATTTGTTATGAGAACTATTTAACTTTTATGGATTTAGTAAGTTAAGTAATATAGATTTTTTTTATGTTAAAATCGATGAAAGCATTTTTCCGAAGTGCTAAATTTGTAAAAAAGTATTTTTTTTTTTAGAGAGAATATAAAGCAGATCAAAGTCATTTTTAAAATGCAATATTAATAATTCTGAAAAATTGTTATTAAAAATATACAGTTTTTTTAATTAATTAATTTTTAGATTCTTTTCCTGTTTCTTATTCCACGTAATGTAAGCTTCGTGGGTCAACTATAGAAATTAAATTTTAATAAATAATCAATGTTGAGAGTTGTTCGCGAAAGTAGCATCATCAGCGTTATTGATGGTATTCTTCGATGAGACTTTAATAAGTTTCCTACAAATACAACGAGGAGCGGAATCTTCTCTGGATATACAGTTTGCTGTACCTTTTTTGCACTTTTCAAAGCATTGAAGTAGTTCTGATACGGCACATGAATCTGCAAATGCAACTATAAGAACAACAGATTAATTTTATGAGCAAAAATTTATTACTAATACTGGAATATTTGTATAGACGACCAAATAATCAAAAGCTGAATCTTTGGCTCTTCGTCAAAATTAAACAAGATTGGCTGAAGTTATTTATACTTGGATGAATAAATACTACTTATTCGTAACCTTTTTGACAATAGCTTAGTAATATTTTTCTCTTACCAAATCTTCAACAGGTGATTTTTTAAACCTGTTTCCAATATTTCAGCTTCCGAATGTAGTAATTCAAATATGTCAAAGGTGTTGGCAAACTTATACCGTTATAGATTCTTTTAGTAAATTAAAATATGCAAATATAAACACATTTGATAATAATAGAAACATTTCTTTTTTCACTGCATTAGTATTTCGAAAGTTTGAAAGAATTTATTCGTGAAATTTCTTGTAATTTTGATAGCTTGGTTTAATGATTAATTTGTAACTACTTACACTGTACAAAATAAATGAACAAAACTATAATAACAAGAAATTTCATTTTGATCTTGATTATAAATTTGTAATGTGTTAGCATTCCAGCGTAAGCAAAACTGCATGAAGTAGTTGTTCACGTCTTTTTTAAAGGCAATTTTCGAATAGAAATCAGCTTGAACAAACAAAACATTATTTTCTTAAATTTTATAGTTATTTTAACAAAAGTACTCGGTTCTCTTGTTCAATATATATAAGTACAGAAAACATCATTTTCTTCAACAATAGGTACGCGTGTAATACTAAGCTTTTTCCATTTGTAAAGATAAAAACATAAAAGAAGAAGATTGCTTTTTTAATGAATTATTATTAATTAAATCTTTTCAAGTTCATCATCCATATCTTCGGCATCGTCACGACTGCACTCAAACAAATTTACGCAAACTTTTAGTAGACCGAACTTGGATGTCAGATCAAGGGCCCCACGAGTATCAACGTCCTCCTTCGAAGTTCCTTGAACGGTTAGTTTTACGCCGCTCCCGTGGGACCACAACGACCGATTAGCTTAGGTTAACTATGAGATATTAGAATTCAGTTAAGTGTGAAGGAACTGCATGATTGAGATAACTATCTTGTGTTTAGGCTAAAAATAAAAAATTTCAATATATAGCATGTCACGGATTGTTTGGTATTATATTTTTAGAAATAAAAAAGCTACATTATGTAAAATCCAATTTATTTATTTTTTTTAAATAATCAATTTTATAAAATTATTGAAAGATAATATTACCATACAATACACTTTTAATTTACCCACGTTTCCTCAGAAAATACGCAAAATTTTTAACAGCACTCGTTACTCGCTCCGCATCAAAACTTCGCAAAATCTCCAAGCTCCCCGGAAAGTTCAAGGCTTCGCACGCACCCGCGCATCTCGCCTCATATTTTCACACCTCCCCACTCTCATACTCCATCCACGGCCAATATTTGCCCGTTCGCCCGATAATTTGTTTTTCCGTCTGCGCAGAAAGTGGAAGAGTGGAAAAAAGCTCGCGACTTCGCGCTGGGAAATTGAAGGAAGTGGCGCGAACTCGCCGCAAATCCATTTCCGCAACTGGCTCTCGCGCGCCGGCGCCTCGAGTTTTCCTTATTTCACGGCCCCGAAAATTAGCGAAGAAAAGAGTTTAGCCGGGAAATTTCCGGCCGAGCGCGACGCGTAAGCCCCCGGAGCCAGTAATAGGCTATTTTATGCGGGAGGAGGAGGGGCCTTTGCGTGCGGCCGACATCGGACGTGATGTGGATTTTTATCCTCCAAAATTTAGTTTGGAAGAATAGATTGTTTGATACGAGTATTTGTGATGGTATTTTGGAAATAGTTTAGTTTATTAAGAATATTTTTTATCTTGAAATTGATCAGTTTTGCTGTTTAGATAAATTCATTCAATGAAAGTAGAGTCGATGAAGCAGTTAAAATATGAAAGAAATTTAAGATCAAGCAAAACATTACGTTATTATAAAAGAACTTAAGGCGCTTAAAAATGTACATATGCATTTCCAGCTGTTATTAATATTTATAAAACTTAAAATCTTGTTTAAAATTATGAAATTTGTCTAATAAAATTCGTTATACATATCCGACGTGATACCATTTCACGTGGCTCTCATACAATTTTCGTGACCAAAAACCATCACGATCCAAAACTCACTTCTCACTCTCAAAAAAAAATTCAAAAACTCCCATTAAGATCGTTCCCAACCAGCCATCATCACACCCATCCGCAAAACCCATGACGCCGCGGCGTCGCATCTCCCGGCGCGCAAAAAACTAACGGCACGGCGCGCTAACGAAAATGACTTCCATAAAGCTTTTAACCGAAGCGCCTCGTCTCTTCCTTTATACTTGCTCTTCAACTAAAAAAAAAAAAAAAAAGAAAAGACCATCACACCAACGCTCGTGGCGCGCGAGCGAGAGAGAAACGCGATTACGTCCAAGTGGCCGCCGAGCTTTCTCCCCGTCTCTCTTTCTCTTCCAGCGGAGAGCCGGAGAAGAAAAAGGAGCGAGAGTGTTAAGACGTCTGACAGTTGTATAAGGATAAAGCCGCTCATGCTGAGTGCTTTTATTTGTCGCGCGCCGGCGGCGGCAGCGAGAAAGCTCGCGCGCCCGCGCCATTATTTCAAATCGATTCACTTTTGTTTGTTGACTCCATTAGGGAGAGAAGACCGAGCCGCCCCGCACTCTTTTTCCTTTTCCGCTGCTGCTGCTGCTGCTGCTTCTAGCTCTTGATTTTTTGCGAGCTTTCACTTCGCGCGCGAGCTTTACTCTCTGCTGCTGCGGGAAGTCGAGACGGATCTTTTTTTTTTTTTTTTGTCAAGGAGGTGATTTTGGAATTAGGTTGTTCAATTTTCTTGCTAGTTTGTTGAGCGCTTTGATCGCATTGTTTTTCAGGAATGTACTTTGCTTTGAGGTTGAGGATATTTTTGTACGGGCGCTTTTTGAAGTGGTGGAAAGTGGACTTTTAGCGAGTTAAGCGGGGATTCGATGTGCCGTTGGTTAAACTGCAAATAAACGGAAATTTTTTAAATGCGTGGAATTTGAATAAAAAATGTATTTATGCATTTGTTTAAATTAGTGTTGTTTGCAATGATTTATTTTAAAAATATTGTTTTTTGACACTTTGTTTACGAATCATTATTATTTTATTAGGGAAAACAAAAAATTGTTTAAAAAACGTAAAATAAACTTGGTTAATACATTCAAAATGTCAATAAAAATGTTCTATTTGCGGGAGCTAAAGGGTGAAGCGCGTCATGGATGGGCAAACAGATCGCAATTAACGTTTCATCATTAAACATGTATAAGCATCAGGTAAAGGAACGAAAAAAGTCGCTACGCTAATTATTATGCGAAAAAAAATCAAATTAAAGTAAAACTATTTGAAAAAATGTAAACTTTATCAATAAATTGTCATTGTTAGTTTACATTTTTAACGACATAATAAGATTACATAAATATATTCCCCTAAAATTTGTAATAAGAACCAATAAAAATAAAAATTTAAACACACTAACCGTTTATTAAATTCAAATCCCTTCCATTCGAATATCAACCTAAAATCCTCCTCTAAACCTAATTTATCAACAAATCATCTTCATCGACAACGCGTATATATCACTGAAATTAAAAACAAAGAAAACCGCGTAATCATGATGAATGCACGCGGAGGGGTGTACATAGTTTCGTTAGCCGGCCGATCGAACTCTGCCCGGGCACTCATCTCCTCGTGTTGGCACAGCCGCTTGATTAGCTCCACCATATTTACATATCATTAGCCGATTGTTTGTCCGCTCGCGAAGCTCGCTCTACCCCACCATATCCCGCGAGAGTCTCCGGATAATTTGCCCTTTGTGTAACCGGCGAGCGTGGTGATTTTGTTTCATTTTTTTTTTTGTTCTTTGCTTAAAATCATTTTTTTTATTGTTATGTTTATTGTTTTAAATTCTGCTGTTTGTGAAAGAATTGTTTTATTAGTTGTTAAAGTTAATAAATAAATTGGAAAAATGTTGTATAAACGTTACTTTCAAATCTATACAATTAGTTCGCGCATTCACTGATTTTAATGATATTTTTATTTTTAGAAAAATTTTATTACAATCTATTTATTTTTATTTTATTATAAACTTTTTGATAGTAACATCTTGGCTCGTCAAAGTCCAATAGAGTCTACATCCAAATTATTACAATCTAGTCTACTTCCCAGATAGTATAAATAGCAATAACAAACGTAAATATAAAAATTAGAAATTATTTACCTGTTACGATAAAAATAATTAATCTTAATAAGTTGCAAAATAAAAGTAATAATAAATAATTTTAATATACATAATTAGAAAAATTAGGAAAACATTCATTACTTTTTCTAAAAATACCTAGTTAATAGAAAAAAAAGAAAGGAAATCAATTGTAAGAACGTGTTTTACTATATATATTTTTCCTTTGTCACGGCAAGTCAGCGTTCCGTAAAACAAAATAGATATTTTCATAGATTGTTTATAAAGCAAAATATAATTATTTTTAATAAATTTACCTTTAATTCATAAAATTATTGAGTTTTCAATTCTATTTATAAAAAAAGCAGCCGATCATAGATTCATATTGAAACGGACTCATTACTAGAGTCGCAATAAGAAGGAGGGTATCGAAAAGAAAAATGTTCAGTTCGTATTTGTCTAAAGTATCGAATTTAAAAAAATCGAATTAAATTACCAACGAAAAACTTTTTTAACTCGTATTTGGAAAGTCTATATTGTCGAATGCTAAAAAAATATATATGAAATATAATCGAAAAAGTTAAACTTGAATAGCTTTCGATGAAAAAGGGAATTTTTTTTTACTTTAAAGTAGAAATTTTACAAATATTAAATACAATATTTAATAATTGTATTTTAGATTAATATTTGCATTTATAATGTTTCTACTTTCGATTATATTTCATATATATTTTTTTAGCATTCGACGATATAGACATTCTAATTACGATTCTAAGTTGAAAAAGTCCTTCGTAAGTAGCTTAATTCGATTTTTTTAAATTCCATATTTTAGTACAAATATGAACTGAGCATTCTACTTTCGATACTCACCTGCAATAATTAATAAATTTATACGAAAAGAAATAGTTATAAAATAAATTTGAAAAGTTTAAGGCGCAAAACTGTTTATAATTCAGTTTGTTATAAATGTTTTTCTGGCATTGGATAATAAACTGTACAATTTATTTCAATATTTTTTCATTTGCTTTAAGCATTGAGTGGTCTGATTTAGTTGTTGATAAAATCATGGAACTCAACATTTATCAAGTAACTGTACTTATAACAAAAGAAGAATATTTAAACTTTCTCCAAATAAATTTAATTTGTGAAAAAATAATTAATCGTGTTCCATCTATCATGATAGACACAGTTGTAATAAAAAATTTAAGTGATAAACGTTTAATAAACTTGCCAGCATTAAAAAATCCAAGAAGCGTAACTTTATATGTCATTCTAAAATGTAAACCTAAACTCTTCTTACTAGACATCCAAGAAACCCTTAATTTGTTGAGAGAATTGAGTCCAGTTCAACCTCGGCCAAAATGTTTAGTTATAATTTTTAGTATTTCAACTATTTTTAAAGATAAATTATATGATTTACTAATTTACGCCTGGACTTTAAAATTTTTAGATTTCATAATATTAAATATAAATAAAAGAGGTGATTCTGTAATACACGAGTATAATCCTTTTACTAAAGTTCATCATTTGGATAGCATATATTCAAAACAGTATTTTTTTGCTGATAAACTTAAAAATATGCATGGTTATGTTATAAATACTCTTTCTATTAACAAACCTCCATACATTATAGATGCAAAAAATTCGCAGAAAAATGCAGATGGCATATATTTTAATTACATAAATGAATTGTCTACAAAATTGAATTATACAGTAAATTTTATTTTCGATAATCAATCAAGTGCAATTACAAAAATATTAAAAAATTTTAAAGATAATAAAATTAATGTATCACCGGTAGCAATTGCAAAAACTTTTTTTAATCAATCTCCTTTTTTAGAAAATATATTATTTGGTAGATCGATGCTGGATGATAAGTTACTATTGGTTGTACCTATCTTATATGAATCTAAAGTTACCAACTTATTAAATGCATTAATATATTTATGTTTCTCGGTTGTACTTATATTTAGTATTATTTTTACAGCAAAGATCCTCAAGTTTAACTTATTAAAGTGGACACCTTTTTTTATTTTTCAAAACCTTCTGGGTATTCCTATCAAAAAATTACAAAACAATCCAGCCGAAAATTTTTTTTACCTAAGCATTATTATTGTATCTATGAAATATTCATCTGATACCATAGCAGTTTTAGTGGATAAAAATGTAGTAATAAGCCGTGAAGTTCCATTTGATGTCTTTGAACAAATATTTGATGCTTCTCTACCATTGTATGCAAGTAAGGCATACTTTCAAAATAAAGATGATGATGATGATATCATGCACAACCTTACGCAAAAATTTATAAAAAATATGTCTACAGCAGAATGCATGAACATTATAGTGGAAAAAAAGGACCGCATATGCATGGCGTCTTATTATTACGCACAATATTATGTCAAAATGTCGGTAAAAAGTAATGGTATATCTTCTATAAAAGTAGCAGCACCTATACTTAGTTCAATTCTTGCATCGTTTTTGTATGAAAAAGCATCACCATTTGCTGAAAAGTTTGATTGGAAAATACTGCAATTGATTGAAACAGGTGTTCCGGAAAAATGGAAATTCGACATGAAAATGTTTGATTTACAAAATCGAAAGAAAGTATTTCATGACAATAGTATTTACTTGATACAGTTGATAATTTTATTATTAACAGGATATGTCATTTCTACATTAACGTGTGTTATTGAAATAATGATAAAGTATCTATATAAAGAATAATTATTTATAATATTTAGATTTTAAGTGCATTGTATGTGGTGAATAATAAATAAAATAAAAAATAATAGTAGAATGTCATTAATATTTTTGAAATAAGAATGTAAATAGTATATTACATACCTAGGCCAGTAAAATAAGAAACGTCTCAGATCACATGTAATTGTCGGCCGAGGCGAAG
>UELX01005264.1:0-14389 GCA_900480035.1 Eupelmus urozonus | reverse complement strand
ATAATGCTACTAAACGAACTATGTTAAGACTTCAAAAGTAAAAAACTAACTGAAGTAGTATTAAAAGGTTAGGCAAAATCACATGACAACTTTAATAGTCAAAGCTGTTTACTATTTGAGTGAAAAAACTATTGAAAATAGCAAAAAACAGTTTCAAAATTTTTAAATATTGAATTCCCTTATGTATAAATTCAAAATTTATGTGATTGTGACGTAATGAATTGACCCAACCAATCTGAAACGTTTTAGCGTCACGTGATCAAGTTTAAAAATTTATACTTTCAATAATTTTTTTCTCATTGTAAATAAACTCAAAAAAAATCTGGGAAAAAAATTTATAACACAAAAAATGCTAAATTTTCGGAATATAATTTTTTCAAAATTTATGAAAGACCCTAATTATGTATGCTACTAAAGAATACTGAATTAAACTTCTAAAGTTGGATAATTTGAAGTAAAACAAAGTTGATATATAATCCTTAATGACTTAAAAAAAAGTTTGTATTCGGAAATCATTAGAAGTGCATTTACGTATAGATTTAAAAAAGAACAATAACTTCTAATAAATTATTTATGTATTTGGAGAAAAATAATTTAATTATGACAAATACTTGCGAATAATTGACTAGGTTAGCTTTGGTAATAAATAAATTCAATTAAAAGTGCAATTCAAATCATTACAGAATAAATTGTTATAATTAAAGTAAATAATTAGCTCAATTTTGAGATACTGTAATTTTAATGCAGTTACAAGTAGTAATTGTAGGAAAAAAATTTTGTTATTGTTTTAATGATCAAGCTTTCTCCGTGCAAAAAATAAATAAAAGTCAATTGTCTTTATCCATTTTAAAGATATCTCAATGAAACAGCTTTAAAAATTTTAATACAAATCTTAAATGCAACCTACACAATAAAAACTATTGTAACGGGGTGGGAATTTTGAAAAAATGTGAAATAAAAGTACGCGGCGCGGGATTTGATCCCACGATCTCTGGATCCAGAAGCTCGTACTCAACCACGGAGCCAACGCCGCACTAGCTATTGCGCCCCTTAAGGGCCTACACTTGATATCCGGCTGGTAATATCATGCCCTGTAATTGCGCCGACTAGCGCGAAATTCCCTCCTCCGTTATACCATAATATAAGTTTTTAAAATTTATTAAACAATTAAAATTAACGCAAAGAAAATTAGCAGTAATAGTCGGTAGAACTTTCAGTAAAAAATTATTTAAAAAAATCATTTTTTAACCATTGATAAATTATTCTATGTTTTCTAGTTTACCTATTAGCTGATGATGGATATGACGTTTGGCTCGGAAATGTGAGAGGTACTACTTATTCCAGGTCACATACTAATTTATCACATACAGATCCTGAATTTTGGGATTTTAGGTATCTTTTTTATAATAGATAATTAAGCTAAATTATGTAATTGAAAGTGTAATTATAATTTTTTAGATGCACGCGAGTTCAACTCTTTGATTCCCAAAATAATTTTACAAAATTTAAATTTAAATTTTTGTTACCCATGCGTTACAATGAAAATCAGATAGTTATACATATAAATTTTCAGAAACTTTCGGCTGATAATGTACATTTTTTGCTTAAACTTATAGCGTTACATTTAATATTTTTAATTTAAATACGCACTGCAACTCGATTTATTTTTTATAACGTATTGTAGTTTGGACGAAGTGGGATTAATCGATACACCCACAATTCTAGACTTCGTTTTAGAAAAGACTGGTCAGAAAAAACTGACCTTCATTGGATACTCAATGGGATCTACATTATTTCATATACTTGTTTCTGAAAAACCCGATTACAATGATAAGATAAATCTTCTCATCCATATAGGACCAATAGTTTATTTTGGTGTACCACCAGCAAATGTATTATTAAAAACCTTCAAACAAGCCTTAGCAGTAATTAATGAAATATTAATTTTATTAAACTTTAAATTATTCGAGAGAATTCTTCTAATTTGAGTATACGATTTGCAGACAATTACAAAAAGAGGAAAAGTTAACGAAGTATTTCCACAATCAATAACTATAGGTAAATTAGGTGAAGAATTTTGTAGCAAACCGAAATTGATTAATCCTTGTGTTCCCTTGATACAAATAGTTGCCCAAGCATTAAAAACAAATGTTGTAAGCATTATATTTTTGTAAATTATTAGAATTTTATTTTACTAAATTCTTACAAGCTTTCTTTTATAGTCTAGCTCTTTCCCAAATATTCTTCATCATTGGCCTGCTGGTATAGGTTATAAGCTAATAGATCACTATAATCAAATTCTTCAGTCTGGCGGTAAGAAATTATAAATTTAAATTTCGTTAAGGACTTTTTTTTAAAATATATTTTAGTAACATTTTTAATGTACCTATGTTTTTTATAAACTCAATTTTCAAAATGGTTATAAAAGCAAGACGAAAATTAAATGCAGTTAGTGTTTTCAGGAAAGTTTCGAAAATATAATTTTCCATGTGGTCTTTTGCATGGATCTTGCTTAAATATGGAAAAATATGGTCAAATAGATCCTCCAGAATATAACGTGTCAATGTCCACTGTTCCAACTGTATTTTTTCATGCTCCTAATGATGTATTTGTTAGTGATCAGGTATTTATTAAATTTTTAATTGTAAAGTTTTTAATTGTAAGCATCTTGAAAAAAATTTATTTGCAATCATTATCTCATATAGGACATCAGACTATTGGAACGAAGAACACAAAATGTTGTAGCTTTCGAAACTGTTCCAGATGAAAAATTTAATCATTTGGATTTTTTTTGGAACGTAGAAGCTAGAGATTTAGTTTATAGACGATTATCAGAAATTATGTCTCAAAACTTATGAATAAGAAAAAATTCTAGCAATTCTACTTGAAAAACTTGCATCTCGATAACTTATATCTTGAAAAAAAAAGAATCGATTGAAACTAACTGTAGACACTAGCCTTATTTTTAGATGTTAATTATAAAGCTCTGCAATTCAAATTTCTATCATTAGATAGAAAATTTTTATTCAGATATTCAAATGTGTGATTTGTAAGCAATGTAAAAAAATCTTGTATTAAAAAATAAGAATATATTATAAAAAAATATTATAAAAGAATATTTGTACGGAATAAATGATCTTAGCTTATTTATACAAATAAATATGATTGGTTTCAATTAATACTTGCGTGATTTTAATCGCATAAAGAAAATTGCATTTTTGATTAAAATTTTATGTAAATAAACGATATTTCAATGGCTGTCAATACTTCAATAATTATCGTCATGGTGTATAAGCGTTTGTTTACTGAATAACTGATTCGTGTTTCTTTGTAGTTAACAAACAATAGTTTATACTTCATTGTAAGTAAAATTTCAGATGATTAAAGTTTATAAATATAATAATTAATAAAAAAAATGTATACAAATAAATAAAATTTAATAGTGGTAAAATATTATAAGTGAATAAATAATCATTTCGTCATTTTTAATAATTTATTTATTACTTTCTTAATTTTTATTTCAGTGATTACTTTTTTTTATTTAAATCTCACAAAAGCTAATGCTATTCTTGCTTTTACACCGCTTAACTGAAATTATAGAGTTAAAGCATACAGAATAAAAGAATGCATACATGATAATATTTGAAGAATATTTAATGTATCCGGGTATATATATTTATTAAGTGCATCCATTGTTTGAAAACGATTTACTAAAATTTAATAAAATATCTAATAAGGAAGTAACAGAGATGCTAATAATACAAAACTGTTTATATTACGTCAACTTTTGAAAAAATTATATGTAAACAATTTTATTAATAAAGTTTGCAACATAGTAATTTTTTTCTTGCAAGAGTAATTCCTTAACATCCACCTGATGTTTGAATTTAAAATAAAAGCCAATAAACAATCATAACAGACTGTTTCCAAATCTGCAGTATGAACTCAACATTCAACGCGTTTAAAAGTATACCATTCAATAAAAAACATTTACAATAAATCACACACCTTAATATCATAAAATCTAAAAACATGTTCTTCAAAACAAGACATTCTTACAAAGCCGCTAAAATAATCAGCAAGAAAACCAAAGGAAGCCCACCTCGAGAAAGAGACTCGATCTAAGAAAGCCCATCCCTTCTTCCTTCCCTTTGCGCGCGCGCGCGCGCCGAAAGTATGATAAAGCGCCTAACGCCTGCGTATATACGCAAAGTAATTCCGGGGCCGACGGCTGCCGAGATTTACGAAGACAGAGGCCCGGGCCCGCGCGATATAAATATCGAGCTCGACATATTTATTTGCTTATAAAATGCCCGACTCCTTTCTCTCTCTTTCTCCTCGCTACTGTGTATATTCACTTGATACGGCGCGAGCGCGCGTATACATACAGCGAGCGAGTTCTCGGTATGATCGATGGCGTATCGCGCGCTCCGGCTTTTCTTTCTTCTTCCGAAGGCTGTGCTAGGGAGGGCCTATCAACGACGCTTTATCGCCCGGCGTTCCGGCCCATAAAGCGCCTGATTACTCTCGTGCCGTTCGATCGTTAAGCGCGTACGTGCAAATTTAGCGCGCTGCCCCGTCTTGTCGAATTTCCATCCGAGCGCGCCGTATTTCGCGCGATGGGATCCGAACTTTCCGATGAAGAATGAAGCCGGCCGAGTGAGAGGGAGCTCCGTGGAGTCGACATTTTCCTTTTTCCGCGAGGATTTTGGGGGGGGGGGGGGAATTTATACGGCGCTGAGGCTGTATTTTAGAGTTGCCGCCAGCTTACTTTTTGAAAGGACTGTATTTATGGGGGATGATGGAAACGGCGAGGTAAATAGAAACGTTCTATGCTGTCGTTGCGGCTGGATAGTTTTAAAGCTGGATTACGATCGATTATTAACCGGGTGCTGGATTATTAATCGAGAGTTTTGCTGGTGATTGTGACGAGGATGGTGGGCCGTTTTATCGGTAGCGTCCGAGCCCTTTATTAATGTGTCTGTTTCCGTTTAATGATACGGCTTCTATATTTGAGCGACGAATGGTGATGAATTTGCTCGTGTGAACGAGGTCAATTAATCTGTGCCATACAATTAGCGGAGCTGCCGCTCGACGACAAATATGAAGCATCTAATTAAATTAACTCGCAATTGCCGCTGTATGGTACGTACTGATAATTTCATAATTATCTGCTAACTAGCAACTAACTTAACTGTAAATTGTTAATTTGGAAGGGTTGGAGTATTTAATCAAAATTTCTTTTCTCAATTAATCGAATTTCAGTGATCGAGTGTAATATATCGTAAATGTTTCAAAAATACAGGAAAATTGTAGGCATAATTGAAGATTAATATTATAACTCTGAGTAGATAAACAAATTAACTACTTTTCCAAAATCCTTAGCTGTTTCATGCAATACTTAACCACTTTTAAGCGTATCTACTACCTGAGTGAAATGTCAAAAGTAGCCGCGAAACGTTGCAGCTCCGCCGTGAGGTAACGATGTTTTTCCTAGCACGCGGAGACAACAATGGGGAGCGAACTGCCGCTGAAGATGCGCAGAATAAACAGCGGCGTCTCTCGTCTGAGCGACTGTGTGAGTATATGTAAGCGTGTTTATGTGTGTGTGTGTGTAAGAGAGGAGGGAGAGAGAGCGAGAGAAAGGGTGCCTAGGCGAAGCCGGCTGCTCTCGAATACATAAGCGAGGTTTACCCAGCACCAGCCGCATTCCGAATGAGCTGCCACTACCGCAGCAGCCGAATCTGAATTTTTGTTAAGAGACCCGACTAGGCGAGGATGGGTAATTGGACGGTTTATTTAACCAAGGTCTCGTCGACTTGTCTGTTGCAATAAACATGCATGAATTAGAAGGAGATCCGGCTAAGGTGATTTTTAAAAAATCAGATTAGTGCGAAAAATTCATTTTCAAGCTTTGTATGGATCTGACTGTATTCTGATCCTTTTCACTTGAGCACAGAAAGGTCGTCCAAGAGTCTGATCGTAGCATGACCTTTTCCACTGATCTATATCAGAAACTGTACAACTCTATTATTCATCTTCCGGAATCATGAAGATTTTCACAGACACGTTCACAAATTCAGGGACAACATCTAATTTTCACGCAAAAATACCAGATGAAATTTCAGTCGGCTAATTCACTGTATAACGAGCTGGGCCTGCAAAAGTATCGCGCACACAAAGGTAGTATAGTACACAGATTTCTATACTGTAAATTGAATTCTATTTGTATGTCCTTACAAGTCATTTGATAATTAAACAAAAGCTATTAAAATATTTCAGTTTTTTATTTATTACTGTTTCACATCGCATCTTAACTCTACAATTCTGTGTAAAAGTACACACAAAAAATAAATAAAAGTTAAAAAAAAAAATTTACCTAGCTCAGGATTGTAACTAAACCAAGCGAAAGCAACAACTTTAAACTACAATCCCAGCATAAAGCCGCCATCCCAACTCATGTCGCGCGAAGGTCCTACGAAATTTGAAATACACAAGCCGCTCGGCTAAATTCGCCCAGCGCCGAGCAGAAGGTGGACCGGCTCGAGCTCAGACGACGGCCGCTCGTAAAAAGAGCTGGCAAAGCCCCTTTTTCGGCTGGCGCGCTCCTTGCAATTTACGCCGCAGCGCGTTGGCCCGCGCCCGCGAGCGCAAAACTTTACTTATGCCGACAATCGCCGCTCGCACTTTGGTAGACTGTCTCGGCGCTCAGCCGCTCGCGCGCGCCGAATAAAGTATACGCACGGGGCCGAGTTTAAATTTTAAAATATTCGCGCGCGCTCGCGCCATGGCAGTCGTGCGCGCGTTGAGTTTTTCGAGTGCGAGAGGGAAGAGAGAATGTAAATGAAAAGGCAGATAGGTAGCCGCCGGCGGCGCTGGCTGCTGCCGCGCGGAAAAACCTTTGGAGCGTATAAACTTGGGCTTTTAATGAAAATTATATTAGAAGTTGGCTAATTGTTGGAAGTTTCAACTTTATTCTGATAGCTTTCTCAAAGTCATTTAGGGACATTATAAAATTATGGATATTAATGCGGACGATGCGTATTTTGATGCGCGCGCGCGCGCGCACTCGGGCGGCCAGAGCTGCGAAATTTCCTATTAAAATATTATACGGTTGCTTGATTATGAACTTTATTCGGAACCAAGATAATTATTTTGTAATTAAAAGACAAACTTTAATTAAATATGCATTAAAATTATTAGAAATTTATTTTATTAATAGAAAATATTGAATTTTGAATACCCTGAAAGTTTGGTAAAATTAAACAATTATTTTACTTTCTATTTACTGGATATAAATTAACATTGCCGTAATTAAAACAAAGTACTTAATGAAAACGTCTGAAATTAAATCTATTTATTTGTGAAAATGGGCCAAGAATAATAAGAGCGACAAAAAACAAGCCAATAGAATTTTTTGTCTCTAAATCTTGGTACTCTTTCTCTGTTTCGTAAAGTAGAAACCTCTTTAAGAACGCAGCAGTGATTTGAAAGTTAAGCTACGGCTTTTAGGATCGGCGAAAAACGTTTGCGGAGAGATGGAAAAAGCGGGAGAGAGAGAGAGAGAGAGAGAAAAAAACTACAAAATTTTCTAGGAAATTGCTGTATTCCCTCAAATACTCTTGAAAAGAAAGAAACAGGGCTAAGAAAAAAGAAAGCGACGCTGCTCCGTGAAGTGGTGGATTTCGCGTAATCCTCGTGCTCATTCTTTGTTGTATATATACATGTGCTTCTAAGTTGTTATAATACACCCACGAGATGAAACAAGAACAATTCTTTTAGATGCGCTATTTGTGTTTTACCAACTATTTGAATGTCATTTCTCTACAAATTTCAGCACAATTGTGCTTTTAATATTTTAAAATTATTTATAGCTTTTCTATTAAGCGGCATTTATCTATATCAAAAAGCAAACATGAAGAATTTAAAAGACGTGCAAACTTACAATACTAAATCAACAAATTTTTCTTTTTATGGCTCAAGTTAAAAATTTTAATAGCATTAGACTCATGAAGAACATTTTACAATTACACAATTTAGATAAGTACCTACAATCATAATACTAATTAACTAGCAGTAGTTGTTTCTTCAACCACTTTATCTTCTATTTTTTACAATTACAAGAAATATGTAGGTGTACTTTGCGCACTAACTTCATTCGGTGATACATTAACTGCAATCAATCACGCGGCTCGCGGAAATTAAGGAAAAATAAGAAAGTACGCCAAGAGAATATAAGAGATTTTCAAGATTAGGAGTTATCTAAGACCGTGCGAAAACCTTAAACTTATCTCCTGCAATATTAGACAGCTAGACTTCTCGGCTTTAGATAGTAATTCAAACTAATTAGAAAGTTGATCCTGGAATTAAAAACTGTTAAGTTTATCAAATTGTAGCTTTGAGCATCAGCTGATGCTCAAAGAGTTTGGTTAATGAAGAATCACCCAAAATACAAATCGATATTACGCAATCAACGTAACGTCAGTCAGAAATTTGTTAAGAAATTCTTACTGTTTTTATCTATGAACAAGTTCCTAATTAAGATCAAACAGCCTTTCACAATTATATTAGTGATAAGAAACTTAGTTAGGTTTAAATTAAGCTTGTTTTTACCAATTCTTTTGACTTTTGTAAAAACAACTCATAGGTCCATTTCTAATTACTTAGAAATCTTTAGTAAATTGATACTTCTAATTTTCTTACAAAATCCAGAAACCTTCCAAAAGCTTATTTTCAATGATCTAGTACTATTTTTAAATATCTACATTTAAAGAATATCATCAGGACAAAAATTCGGAAACTTTCCTTTTCTGAAACAAATCAAAATATGATATAATACTCATCAACCACATGACACACTGGAACGTCCAAAACAAATATCAAGCGCTATGGACTATATATACTCGTGGCACAGATAACTCTGGAGTAACTTTTGGTCACCCCTTAACATCGCACGTAAACGACATGCAATATGTTGCGAGTAACGCCGACCTTCATTACTAAATGGTCCCTTTTATGTGTATAGATTCATCGCTCAAAATAGATGACCACTTTTTGATAGCGTGTCGGAGTTTCTCTTAGAAATTAAGCAGCTCATAATAAATCACGCTGGTCTGGTGCAGAGGTGACAGCTTTGACTTCATTTTTTATCAAAGACGTAATCAGTTGGTCAGATAGTATTTCTTCATATTTACTGAGAGTCCATATAATGTTGATTAAACGACTAATAAATTTTCAGCTTTAGCAATCAGACAATTTTATTTAAAAAGTAAGCTGCTTATCACACTAGTAGTGTAGTACTTCAATTTCAATAAATTAATATTTAATAACATACTTAATAAATAAAAGTGCCTTGATACTTACAATGTACTTCGTGTAAATCTAGAAACCACCCAAGTTCGAATAGTGTCAGGCAAAACTTCTTCAACCCAAACCACATCAGCTTGAACACTATCAATGGTCGCTCAACTTTTCCCAAAACTCATACCATTCCCACACTTTTCACTTCGCGAAAGTCCGACTTCGAAAACAGATGACACTTCTACGGGCAGCCCTTCCGCTCTGGCTCGCCGTCCAAAAAAATGACTTCAACTCGCAGAAAGTCTCGCTCGAAAATTTTTCACCTGACATCACCCCGAACTTGTCTTCCGCAGAAACTTGGCGCGTCGCGCGCCAGCCTCGCAAATTGAATTCCCTTCTCCCACCCAGCCCCCGCTCACCCTTTTTCTTCAAAGTAATCCGCGCACGGAACCGCCCTTATTACAGTGCAGCCGCGCTGGCGCCCTCGCATGCGTCATCGTGTACACCTCGAATTTTCATTCGCGTCGCCCCGCGAGTTTCGCTCTGTTTGCTCAGGCAAGGCAAAGACAAGCTTTGCCGCGCTGCGCTGCTAGGGAATGTAGATTCGTCACAGCCGAAACACACGCTTCGTGTGTCAACGCGGCGTGTTTGAAATCAGAATGTTTGCTGGCAGACGCTGGCGGTAAGTTTTTGGTTTGTTTTTGTTGATCTGCGGGGACGCGAGACGCGCCCGCGCGCTATTACCGGGCCGCACGAGCTTGCAAGCTCGGAAAAGGCGGTTGGGATAGGGGTGTGTTTTCTCCCGCTTCGGGCTCTTCGGCTCTGAGGATGAAACCGAATGGAACGGTTTGTGAATAAGAATCGGGAGATCTGAGCTGATTTATTTTACTTGAGTAATTATTTTTAAACAATTGTACGTATCTCTACGGAATATAATGATAAGTTCGGATTTTTATACTAATATTTTAGTCAAGAATTTTTTGACATTACCAACTTTCCAACATGAATAATGTTTTTCACAAAGTCAGTGGAATCTTGATCTCTTTAAGGTTAACGACATAAATTTTAGATTCTCTTTTAACATTTGGCATAGATTTAACCTTAAACAGTAGAATTAAGCCGCTTACCGGAAGGTATTCTTCTTTAAATATATTAAAATGATTTGGCAGTTGAGATATGTATCAATACAGATTACACAAGAAAAAAATGCTTTTGTTTAAATTTAAAATTTGAACCAGCTTTAAATGACTTCAAAATTACTTTCGTCAAACGTAAAGAAAAACTTATCCGCAGAACAACAAACGTGTGATTGGCCGATAAATAAATAATCGATACAAACAGAACTTTTGCACTCGGAACTATTTAGACTGACTTTCAAACTCATTGAAACATATTTTGTGGCGTTTAGCGTTTAAGCTAAACACCATGAAACGTATTTAGGAACAAACTTTAAAGTCGAGATACCGAGTTTTAAATTGCTGTTTGAAACAATAATTATTCCAGAGGCTCGCATAAACTGTAAGCAAAACATTTACACGCCGCAGTCACATAAGTAACGGCCGACTTTAGTTAACGTAGAAAATTCAAGATACAACTCTGCGTAAATACTTGGCGCAGCTCTAGAAAATAAGAGTTACGCCCTTGGCCAAATGAACGTCGAAATCCATAAAATAAAAGTATCCCTGCTAAAGTCGCCGAGGCGAAATTCGTGCGGCAGCAAAAATTTACAGGGTCGCGGGCGTTCGAGCTTTTCGCGTTTGCCGCTCCCGCCGCCGCGGACTTTGATAAAGCGACGCGAGAAAGCCGCGACGGAAGCGCGCGCGGCTCTGGCCTAATTTATGGCGCCGCCGCGAAATATTGCTCCCAGCGCGGAGATTAGCGGCTCTGCTGCCGACCGCTGCTGTTTGTTTTTCGTTTTTTTGGTATTTTATTTTATTTTAGTTTCGGACAAGCTGCGATATGCCGAGCAGCCAGGATGAATGCGAGCGCGATAATTATTTTTTAGGAGAGACGTGTGAATAGTGAAGTGGAATAAAGAAATACTTTGTTTTTTCTCGAATTTCGGTAGTGGGAAAAACTAGCTCGGTCAAGGAGACTGAACTAGTTTTACTTCGTTAGCAAATTTTAGATGAAATTTATATATATAATACTTGAGGGTTTAAAAATATGTTGTAGAGTTTCTATATTCAGAAAAGTTCTTTGTCAACTCTGCGATCTAACCTTAAGAGACAAGTTTGTAAGCTCTAAAACACCTTGAACTTTGATTAATACATATTTAGTTCCCAATAGATTTACAATTTCCAACTCCATTATCATTTCTAAAAACTATATTATAAACTTTTTAACGAACAAGCTATTATTTGTTTACTTCGTAAGTTCTTAATGCGACCCTCATTTCCGGAATCTCGTCAGGCGAAATTGCGCGGGCAAATAAAAAGTTCGTTTCCCAGCAGCCGGAGTAATTTCTGCGAATTCATATAAAAATTCACATTACCGCAAAGAAGTAATAATCCGTGTAAGTCGACGTCAGTTCAGCGGCCCTAGCCAGTCTGATGTAATAAAAGAAATTTCTTTATTAAACTTCGCGCCCAGACGCGGCGCACAATTCAAACGCGATGAATTCTCCTTTTGCCTTTATGCGAGCTCGCGCGAACGATGTTATTATCGTTTTTTTTTTCTGCCCGTGCTCGCGGAGCCGCGAATCAACCGTAAAGGGAATATAATTTCCTGCCGAGCGCGGTAACAATGAATAGACCGCAGGCCTGAATTTTCAGTGTTACCGGGATCCTCTCTGATCAGAACAATTGATTTCGTTTTCTCTTTATTTATGAAGCGATAAATGGTTATCAAGCGCTATTTTAATACTGTTTACTTTAATTAGATTTTACAAGCAATATGATAAAAGTACATTTTTTCTGCTTACAGCGTCTATTGTAGTTCTATAAAGATAATAATTTTTTAAATACAAAGTTACTGGCTGAACGCATTTGAATGAAGTTTAACGTTATGCAACAATGCTCGAAGCAGCAGCTTTTATTTAATCCATTTACTAGTTCAACTGTTCAAGGCACAATGTACTTTCCTGTTGGTTGCGTTATAGTACTCTATAAAATTGGAAATTACGCGGAACTTTGATTTCAAAATTATTAGTAATTGTTTCAACATTTTTACGTAAATTAAATTAAACAAATATTAAAATTTAACAATTAATATTATTGTTAATATTTAAATTATTTTTAAAAAATAATTTAAAAAAACCATTTTATAGTATAATTTATTACTACTATTTATGTTAAACATTAAACACTCCAGTAACTTGTATTAATTATACCAGTGAAAGTTCATTTAAACAGTGCTTCGTGGATCAGTAAAAATTTTATATCTTGGAAGATTAAGCTTAATCTGAAATCTATCTTTATGATAATTTTATTATATTCAAAAGTTTCCAAGTCTAAATTTGCTCTCCCTTTCGTGATGTCATGTCTGCAGAGTCAGTTCATATCTGAGTTTCTATCTTAAAATAAGTTTATATCTGACATCAGTCCATTTAAGATCCGTGACCTCCACATTTATTAGGTGCTCATTTCCACCAGGCGCACTTCCGTATAGATGATGCTTCATTGACCTGAAGGATATTCTGGTACCTAAACATAGTCTACAAGAATACGTTCTTATCTCGTTATATTTTATCACATTAAAATTTGAAGAAAAAACAAGCTTTAATATACCGTTTTCAGAATTAAGTCTTGATAATTAGGACCAAAATTATGCTTGTTTAAAGTTAAGAAACGAAAATACACTTATTAATTGTAAAATTCTGAACGAAGGAATTTAGTTGATTTTCAGAACACTTCTTTTGGTCAACTTTTAACAAGCATAACTTTGGTTCTAATTATTAATTCTGAAAACGGCAAATTAAAGCTTGTTTTTTCTACTTTAATTGTAGCTATTGAAAAATTATTGATAATATTCGAAGACTGAATTATTTTCATTTCAAGTAGAAGATCATTTTTCATATTTTTCTTAAAATAAAACTACAACCATTGATAAAATGAGTTTTCCGAAGCGTTCGACCGTACGGCTTTGGCTTTCCTCATTTTTCGGTGCCCAAAAACATATCCCAAAATTTCATCAAGATCTGTGATCCGGAGATGTGATACTCTCCTAGTAAGTAATATCATTATAAATAGTACCAATTAAAAATGTTATCTTTTTTTATTTGAAACTTTAGTCATTAAATTGTTTTGTAAAATAATAAATATGAAAATTTAATCGCACAACGTTATACAGTGGTGCAAAATCGCCGATTAGCCGGCCAAAATACTTTTTTCAAATTTTTTATTTTGTTTAGGATAATCGTGTTTTTTTATTACTAATCTATTTAATAAGGACCATATACTTTTATTTTAATAAATATGTCACCCTTTTAACAATTGTCAAACTATAAACTTGAAAAAATTATGCCATATTGTGCGCATGAATTAAAATAAATATTTTCTCACTATTTGAATATATAATTATATATTTGAAATAATTTGAATAATCATTTACGTTCTTTTCACCATTTAATATTTGCGCATTCGCTTTAGATGTCAGATTTAATTGTGTGGAACGTATATTTTGTTTTAACGTTTTTTCTATGGACATAAAAGAAGTAGCCGTTTAATATATAAATAGACATTAATAAAATAACAAATATTATATTGTAAGTAAATTAAATATTTACATATTGAGAGAAAAATTTATTTTAATTTATGTGCGCAATATTGTCAAATCTACAATAAAAAAAAATAAATAACAATTTTTTCAACTTTAGAGTTTTATAATTATTTAAACAGTGATGTATTTGTTAAAATAAATGTACAGGCCTGAAGAAATAGTAGTAATAGAAAAATCGCTATTACACTAAAAATAAAGGAAAAATTTTGGTCAGCTTATCAGCGATTTTACATTAAAACAAACTACCCGCGTGGAAATAGTTAGTATCTCCAAGGTATTAGAAAAAGTATTTTCCAGATATTGGCAAGATATGGAGCAAAGCTGTCGAAGTCTTGCTCAAGATATTGCCAAGAGTTCGCTCAGGAGGAGG
>UELX01005263.1:0-14400 GCA_900480035.1 Eupelmus urozonus | reverse complement strand
CAACCACACGAGGGCATAAAGGTTCACTTGTCCGTGGTACATACAGTGCTTTATGTCACGCAGGTATTGATATTTGCATTTTTTTGGTCATAAAAAACGAGGTTAAAGTGACCATTTTTAGACACGGCAACCACGCACTTAATAAGTTACAGGGGGGGGGTCAAAACACCATTTTTTGAAATCGTAAGGATAAGATTATTATTTCAAAAATGACATTTAACCCCCTTAGGGGGTATAAATATAAAAATCCTTTATTGCCCGCCGGTCTAAAAATGGTCACTTAAGGCCCGTTTTTGGGGGCAATAAAACGCGAAAATCGTGCTTGTGTGACATAAATATTTTTAATATTTACCTAAGAAAGCTAGATAAACAATCGATCGTTCTTTGTCTTAAATCATTTCTTCATAAAGTACGAACTAAAGAGAGAAAAGAAAACAAATACTGCAACAGTACACAAACGCACGATTCCTAACACTAGATAGTATCAACATCTTAGATTCGTTTCTTTTTGTTCTAAATAAAAAGTACCCGAATAAATTAAATTATTAATTGAATAATTATTATGTTACAAAAATTAGCAGAATATAAGGATATAATAAAATAAAAAAAATTTTAATTTGTTTATTCAAAATAATAGTAATAATAATAATAATAATAATAATAATAATATAGTCCAAAATTATATTGGCTCAAAAATCACCTATTCGAACCCTCAAGTTTTTAGGGTTTACATCAATGAATATCTATATTTATGTATATTACTTTAGAAAGGTTTAAATCTTTCAAAATCTCTTATTCTCTATATTAAAAGGCAAAGTTGGTACTAAAACTGGGTTATTTTGTATATACCTTCTTAACTATGCTCTCAAAAAACTTGCTTCGATTTCAGGGTCTACGAAGAAGGTACTCAAAAGGACACAATGTTCTTCCATTAAAAGGACTCTTTTGATGGAATAATTTATAAGCAGTACGCATTCGTAGTTATTTTTGGCAACTTTTCATAATCTACTTTTTCTGGCTCGAATAAATTAATAAAAGACGTCTGCATAAACTGATAAAAATCGCTGATTCATTTCTTTAAACACCCTCCTCTTTAGCGATCGAGAATTTTAAATTGCAGAGGCGTGCCTACAGTGTTTATGTAGCGATCGTGCACTTCCAGGGGCCCGTGATGCCATTCCAAATAGAATCTCCTTATAACCTGTGAAAAAAAAGTATTGTATCGCATTGTATTTAAATAAGAGACTAGCCGTATAAACAAAAATGACGCAAAAAACTTACTATTCCGATTTTACATAAGTATAAAACATATCTGCAAGCTTAGTATTACCTAATACTTTTTTTCTATTCAATCTACATGGCAGTTATTTAAGATTAATAAAATAAAATAAAATAATAGACACTTAATAAACATTTTGATAATTTTTACTAAACATTCTTTTAATCAATAAACTATGTTTTCTTTCTCTAAAAATACATCATTTTGACGAGAAAAATCAATATTACAGATTTCTAAAAAACACAGAGATATACTTACCCTAGCAATCAACGTTTCCATTTCAACCTCAGCGAAACGGCGACCAATGCAGGTACGCGGTCCAAAGCCGAAGGGCATATAGGCAAAAGGGTGGGCATCCTTGGCTGGTTGTACTCCACCTTCGCCAGCGTCTCGTAACCAGCGCTCTGGTATGAAGTCATTAGCCTGCGGGAAATGCTTTTCGTCCTTGCTGAGAATGCTGTGGCAAGCTATCACGTCGATCTGATAAAGAAAAAACAGTATAGTTTTAACGATTGCCTATTTCACGCTTTTCCGTTATGGTTTAATGAAATTTTGTCGTCCGGCTTTTTTTATAGAATTGGATGGGAAAGAATTTTTATTCCATGTATCTGTTTTTTGGTCATGTTTTTTATAGTTTCGAAGGATCAAATTCTGTTATTTTTTAGAAGCACGCAAAATATTTTTTATTTTTAGTACCCACCTAGTGCCGGTGGAAATGTAACCGAATTCTGAAAAGAATGGAATTTCAGTAGGTTTTATGTTTCTAAAGATTTCTGATTAAACTTTTTTATCTAAACAATATTCTATACATAATGGAATATACATAAATTTTTTTTAAATCTTTTAAACAGGCAAATTCATAAGATAATTCATTAGCCGATAATTATTCTGTATAAACAAGAATTGTTCATTTCAAAATGTAGAAATGTTAACGCTACATGATTAAATTTGTTATGGACATGCAAATAGTCATTGTTCGCTTCGTTGAAGCAGACTAAAACGTATTATTTGCAATGCAATCAAGTAAAGTTAGATGGAACATTGTATTCAACTAACTTTGATTGAAGCTGATCTGATTCGCAGTTATTTATCCGTACGGAACAGACGAGCTTTAATGACTCAAATAATTAATTTAAATATTGATGGTTTTATTTTAGTGGAACTCACTCCTGATGAAATTAAATACTTTAAAATACCATAATCATATTCGATATTTCCACAAAATTACTCTTAATTCTTTATAATCGAATATTGTGTATATATATAGATTGACTCTACATTATTTCTAATATAAAATAGTATTAAAAATTATGTGATAAAGCTATTTAAATAAAAAAATAATGATTATTTCTAAATAGGCAAAAAGAATATCAGTCTTTTTTATCAATCTCTTTATGAATATATAAAAATTTGCAAATAAATGGTTTAGCCATTATTAAAAGTTTTAAAAGATTAATCAATTATTTCTCTTATAAAATGCTTGCACTAAAGAGACTCAACTCTTTTTCCAATTATATTTGAGTAATCTCGAAACTTTCTTTTCATGCTCGCTCACTCCCATCAGAGAAGAAAGCAGCAAATAACTTTAAAATTTTCTTTTTCTAAAGATCAAAAATACAACGGAAGAATAAATTAAAATCGAATGTACGCTTAAGCGAGCTCTCTTAAAAAGAAACTCGGGAGCTCAATTAAGCGAGTCTCGAGATAAGCTGCTCTTTAAGTACTACCGGTATACTTGGCGAACAATCTATACGAATATATATTTATAGATCGAATTACCCCCTTTGGAATTCTATAAGCATCCAGTACGACGTCCTTAGTCATGGTCCTCAAATTTCCAAGTGCAATAGGAGATATACGCAGGGCTTCTTTAATGCATGCCTTCAAGTACGGGATTTCATTCATGGTATTGTAAGTGAACGGCGAGTCGATTTGCGGCAAGGCGGCGTCTACCTCGGCCCTCAATTTTTTCTGTACCCTCGGATGCGTGGCTATCATGTACAGCGTCTTTCCGACTGAGTTCGCCGTCTGAACAATGCCCCGCGGAAAAGAAGAAGAAAAGGAAATCTTTTAATCGTTGGCTTTTCTTTTTTTTCAAGCGCAAAGTTTTCGTTTCTTATATTTGGAAGTTTATTCAATGCTACTGATTGGTAATTGTTAGAATCAATTGTTGCTATAAAATAAATTTTCTAATAGTTTTATCGATATATTTTTATTGGCTTTGTTAATTGAATTACTTATTTGGAATGATCAAAAACAGTGGTTCAATACGATGTTAGATACTAACAATATTATAATAGTATATTTGAGACAAATAAGTTATTTTCATTTTTTTTTCTTCAAAGCTTTTAGTTAATGCGAATAAATGTATATGACGATTTGTTTTAGTAAACATAAAACTTATAATACGCTATAATTGAATTAATTAACGCGGTACACCGGTACACGAAGAAACCGTATAAATTATTTCAATAAATGATTATGTCCATTAGCCTCTCTAAATCGTATTAAACAAATATTTAACACAGTAACAGCAATTTTACTAATTATAACCAAATGATATTTTCATTTAATATTCAAACTTCCACTTGAAAATACTAAAACAATCTACAAATAGCAAATTATTAATACATTATTTCGTGATTAGTATTACTATTTCTCACTTATATGTGAACCGCATGATAAAATTTGAAGTAATATTTTCAAAGTAAATAATTAGTTCAAGACAAGGTCCATTTGTTTTTATCATCAACTTTTTACCCTTGAGAATAAAATAATACGAACCGTATCAATACCAGCGATTAGCATATCTTGAGCCATTGTCCTGGCTGTCTTTTCATCCAAAGCTAATAATCTCTGGAGCATACTTCGTTCTTGATTGTCCGAGTCGGAATTATTTTTCAGGCGCTCCATAGCGTTTGCAATGTGTTTGTTACCAATCCTACAGAATTAATTTTTCATTATTCATTTAAAAAGGTCATGCTTAAATAGTATATTCTGATACTAGTAGATGAAATAAGTGATTGTTGGAGAATTTAAGGGCACCAGCTACATTTTTTCTGTCTATGTAGAGGGTGCAAAATAGAATTTTTGCACCGTAAGAAGTAAAATAACTGCTAGCTTTGTTACGTAATCTATTATTATAGCTATACTTTAAAATACGTAACCAAGAGAAAACATAAAATTTAAAGACAAATATCTCACTCGGTAAGTGTATCCATAGTACGGAAGAATCGTTTCAGCTTGGGGGTTGTGACGACTTTCCAGAGCGAGGGCTGCAGTTCAAGCTGGAAAAGTAATTCGAACATCTCGTGCACTGCATTAATCATGCGCTGAGGTTCCGAATCAGCGGCAAGATTATCCTCCAGACAGCCAAAACGATGATCCAGGGCAATAACACCAATTGCTGAATAAACGATGTAATCTAGTGAGTTAAGTGCAGTGCATAATACTTCTTGAATAAAATTTTATTTCTTTCTCGGTATATTTCTCTCTCGATAGTATACTATTATTATACTTTATTTCTTTCTCGATAATATACTAAATTTTAGTTACTATACATTTTTATTATAAGATATAATGTTCAAAATTATTAAATGTATTTTAGTAATGCAAATCTTTTACGATAGTTTCAAAAAATATTTTTTGATGCATATTTTTAAATGTAACTTTGAATTAAAAATAAAATTTTGAATATTTATGTAATGGAAAGTTTAAAAATCTCTTGTAATAAATTAAAAATTGATTAACTATAATATGTACTTAAAATTCTCTTTTATCAAAACATATTACGAAAATAATTCGTAATTTTATTATTTAAAATAAATTTTTACCCTGACGGTGGAAACGCGAATTATTAAATAGCTATTTAGCGAGTTGCCCAAGGACAAGGCAGTTCAATTTTCTCTGTCTTATTTAGTAATTGATAGCCATTTTTTGTCTAATAAGTAAAATAGATCTCTGCTAATATTTAGTAATGGCAGTTTAGAAAAAATTAATATATCATAATCTATGATTTGTGATCTTCACGAATCTCTGGTTTTAATCGAAAAACACTATTAATCATAGCGTGTCAAGAAATATTAAACGACCTTTAAAAAAAGCTTTTCATGCTAGATAAGAAATGACCAGTAAGGCTCGCTATTTATTAGTTTCCCGGCAATTTCGACCATTAGAATTTTCACCAGGGTATCAACTCAAACAATTTTAACTTCATTAACATCATTTTTATGAAAATTAAAATAACCGAGTATAAACTAACGAGCGCCCAAGCAAAATAAAACAACAAAAAAATAAACTTCCCAGATAAAAATATCACTCGGTAGCTAAGAGAAGTTTGCGAGAAAAAGCTACTCCCGGCACCTAATACAATAAAGTTCCTAATGCGCTCCAGAGATTCGCAAAAACAAATTAATCGATGGCCATAAGAGCGCCGGTCGCAGAAAACGTAGGAAAACTTGTGCTTGCAGCCGCTAACTAAGAACGCGAGTACTACGGGGCCCGGATAAAAGAGCAGCGCTCGTAGCCAGGGAAAATGAAAAAAGTTACACTCGCGGGTGTGTAAAAAGTTGAGCTCGTTCTCCCTCGAGGCACTCTCGTCTCGTCTCGATCGCTTATGCGTAAAAAAAGCGCGAGTCGCTTTTACTATGTAGACTTACACTCGAGCGACCATTTGTTCAGCTCGTTGTTAAAGGTGGCCGGCAGTTCCGAAGTTCCCGGGTCCCTGAGCTCTCGCATCTTGTCGATGAAGTCCTGGGTAACTTGGTCGATTTGTGACACGTGCTGCCGAACCGTGCGCGGCTGCATCATGGGCTGGTTCACTTTCGAGCGAAACTGGTGCCATTCCTCGCCTTGGCTGGAGGAAAGACGGGTTTTCTTTTGAGTTTCTTTTATGATTTTCGAGAGCATTTGGTTTTTTAAAGTTCAAGTTTCACGTAATGGATTTGGTTATTAGATTAAGAGATTATGTTTTCGATTCGTCGGGGGCAATGGGTTTGGAAATGAATTTCTTAATATTTTTGTCTGCAATGTTTTGTTAGCTTATAATATACGCTAAACAAAAATGTTTAACTAACAAATAATAATAATAAAAATATTTATATTTTAAACTGTTCTACATAATGCGCAGCTTCTGATTTTATTGTATTCTATAAATATTTACTTGGTATACAAATTTTTGGGTACAGCAACAAAAAAAATGTTGTTTGTAGACATAAATGCATTAAAATTGAATCCTCAATCAGAAGACTATTATTCATTCTGAATCTTTAAAGTAAAAGCATATTTCAAAACGTTATAATTTATATCATTCTTTAGTTTTTTTGATACTGAATAGTTAGTAAGCTTTTTTACTTTCTACACATACGATTAAGAGTCACCGATAAAAGTTATAAATATCCAACATGCGCCGCCACGCTAACTCTGATCGTAAAACCTGCATTTTCACAACTCCAACGAGAACAAATAGTGTTTTATCGAAGCAGCGAAAGTCGCGCCTTTAAAACACATGCAGCTGCTGGCGGGCGTCTAAAAAAAAGAGCGGGCGAAGCTAACAAAAAGCTTTACGCAAATGCGAATAAATCCTCGCAGCCGCGGGCGTCGTCCTTTTCCTTTTTCTCTGTCCGCACGCGCGTCTATTAGAAAACAATGAAGAAAAAGGAGAGGTCGAAAAATTCCAATATCGAACCAAATCTCAGGATTGCGCAATTATGCTTGAGACGTGCGCGTGCCGCGTTGTTTCGCCACTCGTACCTAGCAGCATCTCCCGGAGTTTCTGTTCGTACTGTATAGATTTCTATTGTATACATAATTAGCGTAAGTGATAAGCTGAATTATTTATATGCGAATGTGTGTAAAATATTAAATAGAAGAGTTTGAAAAATTTTAAATTACAAAATTTATTTCAAGGAAAAATAAAGGGGTATTGTTTGAAATTACATCGATCAAAAGTTATTAGCAGATATGAAAATATTGTACCCAATAATCTTAATTGTCAATATTGAAGCTATATTTCATGAATAAAAAGGTAATATTTAACCTTTTCTAGATAAGATTGAATCAAGTACGTGAATCGTATACTTCAGGAAGATATCTCTAACAATTGTTTACACAACTCTTTTCTTTCGTAATGACATTTAGTTCTCGTTTTTTATTGTATTCATTTGAAAATATGCTTCAATAAATACTAAAGTAAAAAAAATAAATAACAAAGAAAATTAATTCTAATTTAATATATTGTTAGTTATTATTATTATTGTAAATAATTTATATTGACATTATTGGCAGAATAATTTGTTCTAGATTGACCATTTTGAAATTTAATCAGTTGTACATATTAAGATGCATTGTCAAAATAACATCCTTTCATTATTTTCGTTTATTCAAATTATGTATTACCTAACAGTGAGACCTAACATTCGACGATCCGGGTTCAATGTTGAATATCGGTGTAAGCACTCGATTCCCACGCGTTTCGGCCAGGGACCCTCGAGTCTGTACATGCGCTCGCATGTATCTGCGTCGAAGAGAAACACGCAGGATCTTCGATTGGGCAGACCCTCAAGACGCACCACATTACCGTAATCAATGCGTAGTTGCCGTAGCAATTGGCTCGATGACAAATCGCCATAGACACCTGCGGGAAGTTAAGAGTAAAAATAATAAATAATAAAACATGTGTTTTAAATTTATTTTTTTTTTTATAATTATAAGCGATAGTTGTAAGTAATTAGTTAGTTTTAAAATACGGAAGATATACGCGACATTTTTCAGCTTTAAGTATTATCGATTGAATTTATTTTAGTTAATTAAGTTCATTAAATTGATAGATTCTTATGTCAAAACAATTTCATGAATCATTTTTTATTTGAAATTATAGAGTCGAATAATTGTACTGGTTTCATTAGTAACACAATTAAGTTTTTATCAGTAAATAATAGCACTGTGAAAATAATATTTTTATCAATATGAATTAATGTGGATACATGAATCTTCACAGATAAAGCAGTACATTAAAAAACATCATATTCGGTATATTTGAAAAACACTTTTAAACTTTCAACATATTTTTATCTAATCTTCTATCGTAAAATTTATTTCGCAGAATGATTTTCCTTACCAACACGTGGCAAAAATCGAAGAATGTTGCCAACAATGGGTAGCGATTTGGGACCAGGTATTTCCTCAAACGGGCGTGCAATTTCCCATTCAATGCTAGAGATATCATTGTTTAATTTTGAGTTTTCGATCGGGATAGTCGTGACGCTCTGACATCTTTTTGGCATGAGCATTAGACAGTCAGACTTTTGTAATTGGCGAAGACCGCGAATTATTGATTGTCCGTTGTTGTTCATCATTGTTGCTCATTTATTATATATATCTAAAACATTGATTTAGAGCTGTGCTAAAGATATTTACCATCGACTTGCTGATTCGGGCAATGAACCTCAGTGAACCTTAGTATTCGATAAAACTAATATGTTTATTATGGCGCGATATCGCAAAATTCTTTGAATATCATCTTATTTTACAATTTGCTTTTTTTTCGAGATGAAAATAATTTATTTGTGATTATTGGTGGAGGTAAATTATTAAATTAAAAATATAGTTAAAATTTTAATTTTATATTTTGTTTGTCATTTAACTTATTATTTGCGTGTCTGAACATATTTTTTCTGTATCTATGTTTATGTATAAAAAACTAATCTAATAATAAAATCTCCTAAACTACTTTATCATTAAAGAAATTATTAAAATACTAATTTTTTTATGATCCAGTTAAATTTAATTTATCAATTGAATTCCATAAATTTCACCTTGGAATCAATCAACCTCGTCGCTAGCGATTTAACCTCGCATAAAAAATTAAAAATTCAATAACAAAGAATTTAAGGAAATCAAATTCGTTGCCTCACATAAAACTTTTTTACGCAATTTCCACACTCTAGATCCTCACTTTTCTATCCAAACAACCGATTTCCTTCTTTAAAAACGACCTCCAAACGTCATCTCAACTCCAACAATTTAAGAAACTCACACACTCGGAAAACCCCGCGACAAACGAACACCTTTGCTGAATCTTCCTTCGAATCTCCGCTTTCGCGCGCTCTCCAAACTTCAGCACGCTGAAGTGTAACGAAGTTGAAGCGCGAAACTAGCTCGCCGTGCACTTCGCGCCTAACGCTCTGCGCTAGTACATTCGCACTGCACGGCACTCGAGACAATATTGCGCGACTATATGCGTATATGAATCGCGTCCCCGAGAGCAGTGTAGCTGGCGAGGCCGCGTATTTCCGGAAAAAGGTCGAGCGCGAGTGTGATTAGAGTGCGAGCGCTCTCTTGGTGCACGCGCACTTGACAGCCAAACGATTCGCACTTGCGCGTGTCTTGTTGTTGTTGAGCTATTTGCGGTGAGCGAATGCGCTCAGTGAAAACTTACTTAATGAGATTTATTGTTTTTATCGGCTGTAAAATCAACAAGGAATAATCTGGTGATATCTGTATATGACTGGGTTCAATATCTGTTAATAAAATGAATATGGCGTTTATTTTCATTTTTTAATTATTAGTTTAAGCTGTTTATACATTTGTGGCTTCCAGGAATAACGAAGTAACTCTAAGGTTTATTTTTAGAATTAAAATATTATTTTAAATATTAGAATATGTTATTTTTTAAAAACTTACTCCACTTTTTCAACTTTGTCCCTAGAATAGCCGTGAATCTCTATTTTTAATATAAAAAGCTAGAATATAGGAATTAAATACAAATTTTAAAAAATTTCTCTAAAACATTAAAAATTAAGTTATATAGTTCAATTAAAAAATCAATTATTACAGCAGATTAACAGCTAATCAAAGGTAATAAGATAACCAGTGAAAAAATATTACGTCTATGAATAATTCTTATATTTAAATTGGCAATGCAATATTCAATTCTTATCAAATAATAATGATACGTAGTCTAGAGTTAGCGCATAATTCAGTACTACTAGTTAATTCAATAAGCTCGTAATTAGAAAAACATTTATTGAATTTAACGATATAATGCTGTATGGTATCAGCTTGTTTCAACAGAGTTCATTACTTTTAAAATAATCTATAACAAAGACTATAAGAGAAAGCTTCTTGTATCTTTATGGCATTAATAATCACGATGAAAAACTTGCAGTAGCTGCCTCATCCGCGCGTACACGGAAGAAAAATGCGCGAACTAGAAGATGATATTTTGAAATTTCAAAAGAGCAAAAGAAAAGACGACCGCGACCTTTCGTCGGAAATTGCACAAGAAGATCATACAAAATTGATATCCGCGAGTGCACGCCCTCGTATATGCGCGAACGCATCGCGAATATTACCGTTGATAAATCATCTCCCATGGGGATTCTGTCTTCCCCGTACTTTTTTTTACGCGTACGTCCGTGACTATCTCTCTCTCTCTCTCCTTCTTTCTTTTCTTTTTTTAGCAGCTTTTTAAGCGTATACCCTCTTCTTCTCCAACAAATACAAAATGGCATGTGTACGTTTTCTAACGGATTGTAATATGGCTTACAAAGTTTCGAAACAATGAGAAGCACTTTCAAAGTTTGGTTCATGGTTGAAGTTATGATGCTTATACCAAAATGAAAATTTAGTTACGTGATTTGGCAAAAATTTTTATTTTATAACTAGGTGGGACATCGGTGCACAGAAAAGAAATTTCAACAAGGCTTAAAAAATCGATTTCTGAAACCTAAAAATTAAGTACCAGTGCTCGTAGTTCTATTAAATGGATCCTTTTTTTGAGATGTCATAGCTATTCAATCTCAATTATGTATTATTTTCTTGAAAATGGTATCTGTTTTATTAGCTATAAAATTTTAAACATTTAGATTATAGAACTAGAGTACAAGATGATAAAAGTAAGTGAAAAAAACTTTAACTTTGATTTGTTCAAAATATTGACTTTTATTAAAAGTTTTACGTTATTAAACAAAGCATAAATAATGATTTTATTACTCTATACTTAATTAAATTTAATAAACAAAAGCTTAAATTAAAGTTTAAATTATTTTTTCCTCTACTTTTATCGCCTACCAATTTGATTCTTAATACAAATATTTATAGATTGTTATGACTGATAAAAGAAACATCACTTATTAAGATTGAGAACATATTTGAGATAAGATATCTTGTATCTTAAAAAGAAGAGCCTGTATTTTATAAAATTTTAATGGGTATCAGCTTTACTTTTAAGCGCCAGAAATCAACCCAAAACCTCATTCAAATCCTTTTTCCGCTCTCTAATCCATGCTTGTAGTATTTTAATCTAAGCAGGATTTGTAATATTTCGTAAAATATACTTTTTGAGATAAGAATAAACAATTATCTAAATATTTAATGTTTCGGCTAGTCTTCGAGGACCTTTTGTACAAATTTTTAAAATTAATTACTTTTTATAAACTGAACTCTAATTATCTCAACTCTTACTGATTTATGTACTGCAAATATAAGAGTCCCTGATTTCTTTCTTAAGAAAAATTACAATATCATAATGTATAACTTGTTACGGATAGAAATAGCATCCTTTTTTGTAAAACAAAAATAGAGACTTTCTGGGATAAATTTAAGTAAATAAATAAATATAAAGATTAATTAACCAAAGTATTAATTTTTATGATTTTAAAATTGTTCTCTGTAATATATGTATAGTCGACCGAAAAATATTTAAAAAACTGTTTACTATCTTCTAAAACAGTCTATTATTTTGAATCGAGTTGTTTTAACATTTTTTTTTAATTAATTTCAAACATTTATACAATTATAATAAGTATCACTCCTCAAGCCTTAATTAAAAATAATTTCTTATTTAGCACATACATAGTAAGGTATTTAAATTTCTTAGCTTTAAAGATAAAGTTTAAAAGTTGTTTTTCCAGTTAGAAAATTTTAACGCCGTTGTTGATACTGGTGGCTGCGCGTTATGCATGACTCAATCAATGTCTATTCGAAGTAAACTTGTTAATGTTAATTACACATCGCGACGCACGTTCATTAGGCTAGCGCTGTGCCAATCAATCGCCTTGAAAGAGCCAATCAACAAAAACAACTTGGTGTTTCTTATTGTTTCAAAGATTGTTTTTCTCAAAACGCTTATGCACAAACTGATGAAAAGTTCTAGAAAAGCGATTTCTTGTAACTCGTTCGTCACCTTTCCTTCTTCTCTTTATTCTTGCTCAATCGTATTAATTCAAACGATATACGAATCGTTAGCTCATTTGCGCGGTATGCGGTACTGAAGCAGCGTGATGATGACGGATCCGTAAAAGTGTGACTTTTCTGTACTTATACAGTCACGATCTTTGTTAGATGGATCCTTTCTTCTTGGCTCGGTGACAAGTTTTTCACTAATTCTTGCAGTCTTTCTGTATTAATTTAATATCTATAAATTATAGTTATGGAATGGTAAAGTTAAAAATTTTTAACATAATAAATGATGTTGCTTGCAAAAAAATAAAGTTTTAAACGAAAATAAATATAATTATTGTCATTTGCAAATTATTTCAAGATCATTTTGTTTATTTCTACACATCTAGAAGGTGTTGTTTCAAATAAAACATTTAATGGCCGTTTTTATAATGAGTCTTTTACAAGGAAGTCATAGAAATGAAAATAGCTATTCAACAAGGAAATCATAGAAACAAACGTATATTTTCCTTTATTTTATACTATACTGTCTCATATATATAAAACGCATGTAAACGATATCATTAGCTGCTCCAACAATCCTTTACTTCCCAAAGTGAAAAAAAGGAAAAACCTTCTCACGGGAAATATAATATGAAGGGTATATAAAATGTCGACGGAAAAAAGGATGGTGCGTATACACATGCACTCTCATTAATTACAGCAAGTTGTTATATCTTCCGAGTCAGGATACGCATACGCGGCTGTATAATGTCAGCAATCGCTTACTAGTCATTTTTTTCCTTTATACCAGAAGTGAGCTGCGGATGAGAAAATGGCGTGAGGGTGGCTGGCGAGAAAGCGAAAGGAGAGAGCGGAAAAAGAGGATCGAGAGGGCTGTGAAGATGATGCTGACTCGGGTGTATGTGTAATGTATGCGGGAGAAAGTGAAAACGGATGAGAGAATGAAAAACGGTGGGTGCATATTAAAGGGAGGGAGAAAAAGCGCGGCTCTGATTGATTGATCTGTATATTCTTCTTGTTTTCTTCGGGCTTTGACGAAATTGTGTAACTTTTTGACGACTGTGTTTGAAAAGGGAAAGAGTAAGTTTAATGGATTACATTCTTACCTCAAGTGGGCTTCGAGAGTAATTGTTTTCTTTAGTTAAAAAGAAAAAGGTTTCTAGAAAATGTGATTGTGAGAATTATAGTGTCATTTTTAGAACGCTAATAATAAAAGTTAAATTGTAATTGTGTATATGAAAAAGCGCTTTCAAAAAATAAAGAGGGGTTTAAATTCTTTTTTGTAACACATGCACGATCTCTGCATTTTTTGGCCCATTAAGTGAGATTAAAGTGACTCTTTTCCGACCAATGGTCTTTATAATTTTTTTTTAAATTATCATTGTACGTTAATAACAATAACTTATAAAGCTGTAAAACTCTTACGAGAGCGTAAGGCTCTTAAATCAACAGGTACAATCGCGCGTTGATTTCCGCGGCGCGACATTATTTTAACAATGGGGAAAAAATAACAAGCCTCGAGTCATTTTATCGAGTTACTTCCAAGAGCTTTATTAGGAAAAAATGCAAGTTAAATTTGCTCAAAGGAAACAGCGCTGAAAGAGAGCTAAACGAATAAAAAGCGCGAAGAGCCGGACAGAAAAGCGCGAGAACTCCATATAGACGCGCGGGCTAGCGTATATATATATGTGAGATCGTAAAAAAGCACGTAGATAGAGAGAAAGAGGAGGGAAAGATACCTCGTGTAATTGCGAGAAAAATAGAGAGAAAGAGAGGGGCCACGAGGCTTTAAGCGAAAAGCGGAACCGCGAATGAATATAAATGTCATGGGCGGTTTAGTTATGTCTGGTGGCACAGCAGATTTTTTCTCTCTCTTTCTCCCCTGCTCCGCCCGGGGATTTAACCACGACAGAAGGCCAGCGTCACCCCCCCCCCGC
>UELX01005262.1:0-14402 GCA_900480035.1 Eupelmus urozonus | reverse complement strand
ATTTTTACATCTGAAAATATATCCCAAAGTTTGAGCTGAATCCGTGATCCGGATCCCTGACACTCTCCTAGTTAGTTGGTACTCTTCGGGTTTTTCGACGAGCTTTTTTCCATCACATCGTAATTCTGCTCATATAGGCCTCAAGTGCTGTTTAATGGGTCGCTTCTTTTATTCTGCTTCACTTTTATTTTTACTATTGGGTATAAAGACATTGTAGATCGTGCAAAGTTATTTGTTTAATTTGTTCATTTTTGCCAAAGTATTTTGTGATTAGTGAGTGATCAAATTGGTCGCATTCAAATTTGTGTTTTGTAAATAGAATATATATACAATTGGCGAATGCATTCCCAACACATAAGTAGTAATTCGAAAAATTTGAAGCAATGAAAAGGGGCTATAAAAGTGCAATAAAATTGACCATGCAGTTTATAATAAGAAAAATTTTATAGCTAATGTTGTGAAGTGAATGTCAATGCAAGATAGTGCATGAAGATTCACATTTCTTTTTTTTTTCTAAGGAATTTTGTTAATTTATTTCGTAATTCAGAAATAGGGGCGTCACAAATCTAAATAATGCTAGGTTTATGGAATTGCTTAAAATGTAATTCGTGCTTATGTATACCAATGGACATGGAAAAAAGTTTCATGAAAAACCCATTTAAATATTAATCATTACTTGAATTACTTAGGAAGCTTGAAATTATTAATTTTAATGAGGTGTTGATGAGGGTAAGTAATTAAAATAATGATCAATGATTTCCAATGATAATTTTAAACAATGATATTGCAAATTACGAAAAAAGTATGCTTTTTCTAGTTACAACTAAATTTTTTCTCAACTGTGATGGTCATACTTTTTTCATAACGTATTCATTAGAAAGTAGTAATAGTACAGTATAGTATAGTATAATACAAGTATAGTATAGTATAGTATAATATAAGTACAGTATAGTATAGTATTTACAGTATAGTTAGAAAATTATAAAGATAGCAAGACCAGTGATTTAGATTTAGATTTAGAATAGATTTGATAGACGCAGTGGGAAAATGTATAAAGACAATAGGTAGATAGATGATTCTAATATTTGTAAAAATTTAATATGTACATATCTACCATTTTCATATCACTGTAGCTTCAATTGTTGCAAAAATATGTTCGTTAATAAAAATTGTATTAGAATGTTTAAGTTTTGTAAATGATTTGTGCTTTGTGCTTTTGAATATTTAAGTAAAATTCTGTGGAAAATTGCAATTTTAATATTATTGTCATTTTAAAAGTATCAAACATAACTATATTAATACTATAATAGTAAAAATTTGTTATTTTTAATGATTTTCAACGAGAGAGTATACGGAAAGAGTTAAACCACTTGACAGATACACATATTGTTAATTTTGATAGTTCAACTGAGTACAATAATCAATTACTTTTTTTCAACATGTAATATTTAGTTAGGAATAAGGAACTTCAATATATACTCGCTTTGAAATTATTTCTTAATTATGCACCGAGAGAATTTTTTTGAGCTATTAAATGTACTTGATTACTGTTGCTATCAAGATTAAATTTTTTATACACCATGTAATTTTTTTCTCGGTCTAAATTTGTTAGGAATTTTCAGATACCAAGTTGTTGACAAGTTAATGAGATACAATAATTAGGATTTAGAAACATAAATAAAGTTTAATTTAATTTTTTTACCGAGTGCTAAATAGCATTCGTTAAAGCAACTATGGATTAAACAGTTACTTTAACAAGTAGTATTCAGAAGACAATAAAAAAGTCAAGTTAAACATTGTTTACGTTTTCAAATCACTCAATTTAGCTCTAAACAACTTTAGACAACTTGACCTTTGAAAACACCTAATCGGTCACTCCAGTCGCCTGGAGAAACGTAATCAGAGCTCGAAGCTTAAGCAAAAATTAACAATAGCCATGAACTTGTATAATCAAGCAAACCAACCTTGTCGCCGCGCGAGAAGGCGACGGCCCATTTCTGAAAGCCGCAGACTAGCTCTTTGCTGGTGACGTCGCGCTCGGGGTCGCGCACGACGCTCCTGGTGACGACGAAGGAGAAGACGCGGGTGCCGCTGCGGTCGGGCAGCTGGGCGAATCTGTACAGGAGCGCCATCACCGCATCCCGATGACGGCGCTCATGTGATTCTCGCCGGGCCCGCCGCGCCTGCCGAGCGCCTCAAGCTTGACTCTTCAGGCGCCACTGTAAACTCGATCGAGCGCTAAGACAGCCTAAGCTGCTCCTGAAATAGTGAAAGATCGTTTGGCTAAGTTCTGGGTTTTGAGTGGATGGTTGTTTTGATGATTGAGAGGTTTGAGTTTCTGAGGGGGTGGGATTGTTTAGGTGTATTTTGTTTGATGTATAGGCTTTTTGAAAATTTTGATTGTGGAAATGGTTTTACTTTTTTTCAACTGCGTATTTTTCGGCTGATGAGGTGGTGCGTTTATGTAAGTTTTTATATTGTGTACATTATATTAAAGAATTTGGTGAACAAGAGATTATTCTATATTTTATGTGTTTTATTTCCACGCAAAAACTAACGTTATCTTCAGAAATAAGTTATAATATCGAGCGGACCTTATAAAAATATTGAAATGAATGAGATCTTTAAGAAAGATCATAATTCAAGTGAACTTTATATATCGAAACAACTCGAATGAGTGGTTAGAAATATAATAATTCAGACGAGTGTTTGAAATCGCAATAACACGGCCAGCTGTTAACAAAAAACATTACTATTACAGACCCTATTTTCATTAACTTTTAACTTCTAGTGCTCACTTGACCATCACGACCTTTTTAATGTTTGTGAGAGTAAAAACTGTTTTCTTTCCTCTCAACCGAAAAAATCTTATTTTTATACACTCCTATAACTTTTCTAGGTATATATACTTAAAGAAACATTAATCTGCAAGTATTCATAACTTCGTTACAAAGAATATTTACCGAAAAAAAATTCTTTTCGCAAAAAAAAAAAAAAAAAAAAAACTGAAGCAATAGCTTACACCGCCAAGCCAATGATGGTGCAATCCCGCTAAAAGAAGCGCTCACGCAGATTTTCAATCTTCCGTTCCAGCCGAGAAAACAGGCTATAGCAGCTATTCGCCGAAGCAAAAGGAAGTAGGACGCCGATCGGTCGCGGCTCGTCTCTTATTTTCTCCTCTCACGGCTCTTTCCGCTTATTTTCAGTAGAACACTGCCGCTCTGATCAGCCGAGCTCTGTTATCTACGCGCCTCGGCTTATAACGCCTTATACGCCTCTTTCTTCCATTACACTATATACATCCAGCTCTTTCTCTTTCAAAGAGTATATACCGGGCGGAGGAAAAAAACTTGAAAAGCCAGAACTACTTTCACGTCCGTTCGATAAAAGCTGCGGCTGAGAGAGAGCGAGCGGCTATGAGGCAGTATGCGCGCGGCTGTGTGTGGTGTCATTTCGGCCCTCCCGAAATGCCGCGCGGCGAAGCCGGCTATCTCTCGAAATTACCCAGTGGCACTCTGATCGCGCCTCCGTAAAAAGGGGGACCTGCACTCAGGCGATAAAAATGCGGACGCAAAAAAAAATAAGGAACAGAACCTGAATAAACATCGGGCAAGCTAACCTCAAAAACGTCCAGTTAACCTAAATCCGAGCGTCTCTCTATGCTTACGTTTGCTTAAAAAAGTAAGAAAAAGTTGTTAAAGAAAGAAAAAAAAAATGGCTGGAGCAGCAGCAGCGGCGGCGGCGGAGGAGCCGGAGCAGTTCAACGCTCAGGTACTGTACCGAGAATGGGGCAGGCGGTTCAGCGTGCTCCAGCAGTACCTCAAGAGTATCCAGTACTACGAGCTGTCGATCGAGCATGGGGATGAAAATCTACTTTGGACGCTGGTTGGTTTGAGCGAGGCGCTCAAGAAGTCTGGACAGTTTAAGCAGGCGGCTGAGGTTGCGGAAAAATGCATGGATATAGGTGAGACGGAGGGCTTTGGATATCGATTGTCCACGAAGTTCTCAAATTTATTAGAAGCTTTATTTGCTTCTTTGGATATGTGCGTTAGCTTCTGTGTTATGGAAAATATTTATTTTTTAAACGCTTTTTATAAGTATTGCAGATTAGAAAAGTTTGGAATTAATTATGAAGGACTAATTAGTAAATAACTAGTTTTAATATTATTCTTTATCCGACTTAAGTCGCTGTGATTAATAGCCAATATTATTAATTAAGCAATGAGCCGCATTCTAGCAGGCTCGTGCTTATCAAGCCGGCGTCGCTCTACGCCGGCGCTCTCATAAATCAAAATGAATAATTAATTCGAATCCACTGAAAATACCAAGCAAATTTTTAAAATTCAATTTCTTGCCCAACCGGCCTCCCGCAAAAATCTTCCAATTAATCATTTTTAACTTCCGCTTAAGAAGCCCGCACGCGGCTCTTCCCCGTCCTTCCGCCTCCGCGCCAAATGATTGATTCAAAATTAATAAAAGAACCGTGAAATTGGCAAAGTAAAGTCCACACGAATGAATTAAAAGTATTAAGGCACTCGACGAAATTCATTAATAAACCGAGGCGAGAGGAGGACTTTTCAGGAGCTGGAGATATGGACTCGATTGGCCAAGCGTCCGGATAATTAAAGGCCTGACTGCGGGGGGGCTGAGACAGGCCGGAACGGCGCAAAATTACTCCGATAGGGCCAGAGTTGCCGCGAAGTTCGCAGCCAAGTTCAGAGCAAGTTCATCCGGCTGGCGCGCTGCTTCTTCCTTAATTTCAGGGAGCCGGGATCAGCGAGCACTGTGTATCTTAAATAGGCCGACCTGGGGGGTTTGTGATGGGGGCGGGAGATGCGAGAGCAGTGATAGAGCCTACGTAGTCGGCGGGTAGTAGAGGTTTCTGAGACTTGCTTGGAGATTGTGCTGGAGGCTCTTTTTTACTTTTTATATTATTGGAGGATGTAGCTCTAGATTCCAAGATGATAGGTTGACATGTTTTTGGCATTTTAATAGTTTGATGAGATTTTTTTTTCTTTTAAATACATTACAAAAATGAAGTTCCTTCTGAAGTATTCCGGATAAATTAAAATATTAAAATACGGAAACTTCAATAAAACTCTCTGTTTATCTTCAATTAAATATACAAACATCCAATTTCTAACAATAATAGCTGGCATAATAGCGCTGGAATTGCACCGTGAAAGCTGCAAAAAGTGAAAAAAAAACCCTCCGACCTTCGAAGCGAATTCAATAACTGCAATTTCGAAAAGTAAACATTTTGACAGGCCGCCGAGGGAGAAGTTCAAAGACAGTCCCGTCGGGGGAAAAGGCGCGCGTAATATAACGTTTCACGTACAAGTTCTACACGGCGGCTGTCACTATGACTTTCCCATTAGCGTTCCCATTAATTTTGACTCTCCCTTAACTCCTCTTTCTAGCCGCCAACGCCACCCACGCGAAGAGTTCGATTCTTTTTAAACGTGCTTGATGCATCACGCTAGATCTATATCTTGTTTCTTTGGTTTTTGATAATTAACGAGGATGTTTTAGGGATCTTTGGTGGCGATGCCGGCGTTGAGGGAGGAATAGGGCTAATGCAGCGGTGGAGTAAATTACTTTTTCGATAATTATTCTATTAAGGTTTCGGGTTCAATTAACTTAGAGAATGGTTAACTTTTTATTTTTCTTTCTTTTATTTTAAGAGGTAATAATTGATTAAGTTGTAATATAAATTATTATACCTTTCTTTGTAAATTATTGACTAACGTTAAAGTCAAGTTGTGGACTTCATAATATTAATGTCTCTATCGATTGAAACTTCGAGTGGATTGATTTTCTTAGAACCAAGTTGCAATACTTATTGTTTTTAATATTTCGCTTTTTAATGTTCATAACGTTTATAAAAAATGAATATGCTTCTGTCGTCGTTGATTTAGGTAATAAATTAGCTCACCTATACAACAAAAAAATTGATTTCTGCAGGAGCTCATTTCGATCGTCACCTCCACTACTAAAAACCTCTCCAAACTAATCGTCGCTCATCCACCAAAAAACTTAAGAAAGAACATTCTAATCAAAACTTTCCACCTTTAACACAACCGCACGATCCCAACTTCACCCCCCTACCTCAATCCCAATCCAATAACTTACTCCACCCCGCAAATCGCCTCAACTCGTCCGCGAACTTTTCAACAAGCCCCGCGCGTCCACCCACACACACTTAATCATAATTGAGCCCTGAAACTCGATAATTGCACTCGACAGACCCGTCGCACATGGGAGCCAACCGTACGCGCATGGAGGCGCTCTTCGACACCGCCGAGTACTGTTTCAGCCTGGTGTACGCGCACCGGGGCATGCGCAAGCGCACGCACTTTCGGGCGGCGGTGCTCCTGGCCAACGAGACGGTCGAGGATTGCGTGGGCGTTAATGTGCCCAAGGATATGCTCAGGAGGCTGCAGCCCTGGATTAAACGCTTGAGCGAGCACAGGGCCAGGGTGCTGGAGAGCTTGAACGTCGAGGAGGATGAGTTTGAAGGTTTGTTTATTTTTTTATTGGTGAGGTATTTTTTTGAATATCGATAGCTTTTTTGGAGGCTTTGGAAATGCGCTGCTGTTTATGTATGCGCGGCTTTGGAGCTTTGGATTGAAAAGAGTGAAAGTTTTTATTGAAATATTTAAAATGTTAATTCGAGAAGTAATTAAAGTGTGATAAACGATACTAATTCATTGGCTTTCTTTATTGACTTTGTAATTGATATTTGATTTTGAACTAAATGTAGTAACAGTTTTGAGTGTATAAGAAACTTTTTCCATTGTTTCATTAAAACTCAAACAGCATGAATTCTAATTTTACAAAACACGCAAACGTAATGAGAAAAGCCACGACGAATAAAAAATCTCTAGCTTTTAAAGCTCATAAAAGCTCAATTAACGTCAAACTCATTGAAACGGTCCATCGACACCCCAGGCATCGGCGAGGAGCACACGCGCTTCAAGGTCGACGACCCGGAGAGCCAGCTGCGCCTGCGGCGCCATCGCATCGACCGCCTCCTGGCCGTCCTCTACCTCGGCAGCTCTGCCCACGACAAGCTCTTCGTCTCCGACCTGCTCAGCCATCCGGCGCTACCATCTGCCAACAAAGCGGGCAGCAAGCGACTCAGCGAGGTCACCGCCAAGAACCTCAAGCGCGTCCAGGCACAGCAGGAGGCTTTAAGGACGCGCAGGCCGCTTTACGCGGTGCTGTCCGGCAAAAAGGCCACGATCACGCCGGGACTGGCTATTTCCAACTGGCAGGATCAGGAGATCAGAAAGTGCCAGATACTCAACGCGGCCAAGTTCATGCTGAGGGAGCTGCACGCTGCCAGGAGGAAACGGGATTATACGACGTTCTTTAAGTATGCTTCTTCAGACTAGAAGAAACTTTATTTATAGAAGAGAGAAAATTTTAAATCGTTCGATTTTCAGGCTGGTCGAGCGCGCCAAGGAGAAGTTCGAGTCCTACGCCACGGAGATGTTCCCCACGCGGCAGCGCTACCTCGACGCGGTCTACCGCATGGTGGCGCGCGTCTACATCGACCCCCGCAACCTCAAGCGCTTCACCCTGCCCCAGCAGGCCGAGTGGCGGATGGCCCATCTCCGCAAGCTCCTGGGCATCAAAGGCTCGAGGCTACCGCGCGAGGCCGATCTCGCCTGGATTCCTACCCTCGACTTCAAGAAGGCCATGGCCACCTGCAGGGAGCGACTGGCCTTGGCCGGCGGTCAGCTCGAGCAGCTCTGGCTCTATCACGAGCTTTGCAAGCTCTTCCTCGAGATCAAGCGCTACGAGATGGCCAGGTTCTTCGTCAAGAAGATCCTGCACCTGGGCGAGGAGGCTGGGTACGAGGACTGGATGCTCAACGCCAATCACGTGCTTGTAAGGATCGAGCTGGCCCAGCAGAACAGGAACGAGGCTAGGGAAGCGGCGGAGACGTGCCTGGAGTCGGCCAAGAACCTCGGCATCGATTTCCTCGTTGACTTCTACGAGAACGTCCTGGAGTTCATAGAGCACTGGGAGTTCGGCAGGAGCGGAGAGGGCGAGGGTATAGCCAATCGGCAGCGGCTCATTTCGAAGCTTATGCCCTCGGATATGAAGCCGGGTATGGACCTGCTGCTGAGGTCGATGGACGCAGTGGCGGCACGTAGGAGGCTGTCGATTATGCCGGGCTGTAAGCCTAAGGATCATCAAGGCGAGTTCAGCGGGAAGAAGAAGACGGTGCTGGCTCCGCCGCCGGTTGACTTTGAGAGGGAGTCGAGGGACGCGCTGCTGAAGAAGTTCGCGCCCGGCAAGGACGTGCCGGGGCTCCTCAACCTTGATAAATATGAGTGATTCGATGGGATCGTTGTACAGATTTTATTGTTCCGCCGTTGAATGTCTGCTCTTTGTACATATTGTTGGGGAAGGCTTGATCAAGCCAAGACGATGCGTCTATATTTATGTTTGCCCGAAAGTTTTAATAAAAATAGGAAAATTAAGTACTATAACGATCTGTGTTTCATTGACTGGATATATATACCCCTGATTTATTCTAAAACGCAATCTATGCATAAAAGCCATCTCACCCACGCTTTCAATTTCCTCTGGGGCCTCCTCGCTCAAAACTGCCCATCAAACGTTCGAATTGAATTGAAAAGCCGCGCTAGCGCCATCTACTCTCTAGAGGCAACTTCACTCGTCATACAACTTCAGAGCGCTCCTTCCCCAGAGCCCCGGCCAACGCAGGGAGAAGCATCATTATTACGTCGTCTGCAGAAGATCTGCGGGGGCGCGATGTCTGCTTCGGCGAGCAGGATAGCTCGAAGGCAGCAGCGACGCGGAGCTAGCCTGCGCCAGGCGGTGGCCGCGCTGCCGGATGTTATTCTGCCGGACGACTACCAGGGCGAGCTCGGCGAGCCGAGGCGCGTCGTCGCCGAGGTAGAGGCGAGGACGGTGAGAGCTGGACATTTCGCCGATGGAGGCAGGTCCAGGGCGAAGGAGCTGCATCGCGAGGCCGATCAGCTTTATTTCAAGTGAGGAGGTATTTAGGGATTGAGGTTAGGTTAGGTTAGGTAGGAGAGTCTTTTTGAAGTCGACAAGCGGCTCTGGCTTTATTTGCAGGAAAAGGTTTTATTAAACCGTCTGTTCTTAAAATAAGGAATTATATAGGATTTACCATGGGACTCGCTGAAATATTGTTAAAAAATACATCCACGTTTATAATAGTACATTAAACAAAACTACATCTCAAGTTTCGCCATAAAAAGCTTACTCATTCAGCACCGCGGCATTTCGCAATGCGTATATGTATTCCCTGAAACAATAAGTAAAACAGGAGACGAAGCCCATTAAAGCTACGCGCGTAGCCACGCAGCGCAGCCGCACTGCGAAACCTTAAAATACATTCTGCGCGAGAGGAACTTTTGCGCTCGTGTGGAGAAGCAACTATACGCTGGCTTAAAGCTCCCGCAACTTTTGCCGGTCCACGCTTGGCAAAGTTAAATAAACAAAGTTAAAAGCATAGCTCGGCAAAAGAGCTTATTCGTTTTATCAAGCGCATTCGAATAGACATATTTATAGAGGATTATAAAGCAGCGGGCGGTAATGAGTCGCGAAAAAGTTTAGCCAGAGCGCGCACCGCGTAACGCGATCGCATTTAGAATTATAAGCCTAAACGACGCCGCTGGAAATATACATCAGGCCAAAGTTTGTTAAGCCAAACTTTCCGATGTGAGCGCGTGTAATTTCGTCCCGATCGAGCGAGGACCGCGTACCGCATCATTATCCCGAAGCTTAGCGGCAAGTTATGGAGCTTAACAAGTACATTAAGAGTTATAGAATCGATATTTGCCGTGTGTATGTATATATATGACCTGAACTTTCATGTGTTCTATCGCGCTCTATTTTCAAAACGTGTTGTGGAGCCTTGGAAGTGATATTGAGACTTTCCGATACAGTCCTGCAGGATTTATTGGCTTGAATGTTGAATGGATATCGGGCAATTTTCAATCTAATAGTTTTTATTCGGTATTTTGATATGCTGTGGAATCGATATTATACTTTTAACACGTTATTAATAGTTAAGAGTATTTCCAATAAATGAAGCTTGGTAATGGTTTACTAGCTTGCAACGAGTGGGTTTATAAATGTAAGTACGAGAATGTAGAGTGTTAGAATTTTCAAATTTAAAATAGAATTTCCATTTTTTAATTAAAATCTGAAGCTCAACCCTGGCATGTCTAGACTTTCCGAAAATAAAAAATTGCGTCAATCTAGTTTCGCATCAGTTTTGTAAAAGGTCGTAAAGTGAAAAAGGGGCCAATGGGATCGCGATATTAAAATCCGGTTTATTTTACTATTCTCTTTGTTTATTCATCAATTCAATATTGAAAAAAAAAAAAAATAAAAAAGTTGCAAGCTCAAAATAATAAACCATAGTACCACAGCCAAATAATACTCTAAACAAAAGAGGTCATTTACAGTTTCTCCCAAAAGCGAAGCCACGCTTCCAAAAAACTGAAAAGCCCACCCCTTCCTTGACAAATTCAGCCTCGTTATTATCGAAAAGACCAGAGCCCCTAAATCTCCAGTCGCATGCCCATCCCTTTTTTCAGAGGTGATTATGAGTCAGCCCTAGTCCTCTACCGTCGAGCAGCTCGACTCTGTCCTCGTGACTCGCAGCACGCCGTAGCTGCACGCAGAGCCGAGTCGGCCATACACACAGCCGCGGAGCCGCCCAGAGAAATCGGCAGGATGCTAAGAGGGACCAGGACGCCCAGCCAGATGTCGGCGGTCATCTGCCCGGAAGCTGCAGCGCGCAGAGCCAGGGCTATTGTACAGCAGAGCCAGGATCCCGTGCAGGAGATACCGAGGATACTTAAGTGAGCTGTTTTTTAAAATTTTTTTCGAATTTTTTATTGAGTTTTTATTTTTCGGGGTATTTTTAATTTATCTTGTATTTTTTTAGACGCTTTATGTGGTATTTTTGACCAGGGGTTCTGAATCATTGATTTTTCTTATTTTTACGCTGTGGTCGAAGGGTACGATTTGCTCTCCGGAGTTAAATTGGAACTGAAAACAGCTTGTCGATAATTTTAATATAGCTGTCTATCTATGTTTATAAAAAATTATTTTTATTCTCGTGTAAGAATAATGGAAAGCGTAATTCCAAGTTATATTTATAAGTGAAGAGTAAAAATTAACACGATCGTCAAAAGATATATAAAAACATTTTTTTTCCTATAATATAAAGTATAAAAAAGACACTCCTACGCAGCAACCTTGACCAATTAAGCCTCTCGACATATACCCCGCTATGCAAAATCCGCGCCAAAATAGAACACCACCGACGCTGCTTTTACAAACTTACAACTTCCACAACGACTCGGAAGTATCAATTATACTCAAAAGTTGGATACACATCTCAGTGTCTCCCAAAACCACCTGGTCACTTACTAAAGCTCAACCCTTATCCATCGCATTACCCAAATCCAAAATCAGCGAAGCGCATTTTAAGATGAAAAAAATCGCTGAAAAAGCAGCTCGGCTATTATTCTTCCGGCGTGACACGCAGCTGCTCGCGCATACAGCGCCAGGCCAGTTTTAATGTATGCAAATGCGCGCTATGAAATTGTAATTCGCCTCGCGGCGGGATCCTTTCATTACGAGCTTGCGCTCGAAATCGAGGGGGAGGGGAATTAGAAAGAGCCGCGGCGCAAAGAAGATTACGGGATTTTTTCGCGCGTATTGCCCGGGTTAGATGCTAATTAAGCGTAGTAGCTGACACGAACTGCTTTTTCTCAGGCGCTGCTAGTCAGGCTGTATAACAGGCCGCGCTTTTTCGCACGGGATAATTAGGCTCTTGCTTTCGGGAATACAGCGCAGAGTAACTCGTACATAAATAATTCAAGTGAGGCCGGGGCATCAATTAAAAGGCTTTTAAAAAGTTTGCCGCGCCGAAAGTTTCCAGCTCCCAAAACCCCTCCGTCGATATAGCCTCTAATCCAGCCCGTGAACTCCTTCCAGATTCTTCGACTCTCGCAAGGACTTTTGGCGTCTGTCCAGCCCGCAGAGCTCGCCTAGAGCCAGCCGCTCGAAGCTGATGCTGCGCCAGCTGAACAAGTGCGTGCGCTCGACGTTCCGGGATTTGGAAAGTGCGCACGAGGCCGGTGACGCCGCGGCTGTTCATCGGCTGAGCGATGAGCTGGTTAATTTGGTTTCCTTGACGGCCGAGCCCGAGAGGAATCAGGTGGACGCTTATAGGTACCTGGCGGCGAAGCACACGGCTCTGGGTAGGCACGACAGGGCGATCGAGATGGCCTCGAAGATGCTGTTTGTGGCGAGGACTTGTGGGGATGTGGTGGCTATGGTGGAGGCGATGGTTACTATTGGCAGGGTGCATCTGGAGTTTGGACATGTTGATGCGCTGGTTAAGGTGTGGGAGAGGCTGGTCAGCGAAGTCGAGTCGGTAAGGAAGATTGAAGAACTGTTTTTGTTGCTTGAAAGATGAGATTGAGATTCTTGAATTTTGGAATTGTATGTTTAAAGCGGCTTGGATACGTTAATTGTAAATGCGATTCAATTACTATTGCAATTTACAAATGTGTTATGGGAATGATGAAAACAATTCTACGCTCATTCTGCTATTATTATTTACAATATCAAAAGTAACAACCAGATGAAATCAACGTTCAGCTGAAAATAAGACACAGATCAAGCTCTCCTAAAAGAAATACCGAACGGTTACCGCAAAGCGTAAAAAGAATCTCAATAAAAGTCACAGCAAATCATCGGAATACACAACCCATCGCGCTTTCTTTCTTCTACCAAAACTCGCTTTCCACCTCTCTCAGGACGCGATACCGGAAGCCTGGCTCCGACACGAAATCGGCCGCTGCTATCTCCAGCTCGGCGACTTTTCTCGCGGTCTGCAGTCAGCGAGGCGCTGCGCCAGTCGCGCCGAGGAGGCCAGATCGTCCAAGTGGCTGATCCGAGGGCAGCTTCTGGCAGGCCAGTGCCTCTTGAAGCTGGGCAGGCTCGCCGAGGCGGTGACGGCCCTCAAGCTGGCGGCGAGAGTCGCGCAGGACGTGGGAGAAGAGGAGAGCCAAATTCTTGGATACGTGCAGGCGCTGATCGATCAGGTGACTAGCTTGCTGAGACGATTGAATGAGAGACGGATGCGCGGAGGAAGAGGCCAGCCGATGAGGATCGATGTTGATGAGGATAAGTCTACGGTCTCGCTTCGCGAAGCTCTGGCAGAGGCGTTTAAGCACGTCAAGCAGGAGTCGCATCAAGGTTTGTACGACTAGTTTTGTTGATGGATTGTTGATTGATTTTGTAGATTGAGGTGGACACCTGCAAGATTTATGAATGAAAGCTGTTGAGAAAGATACGATTCGCCTGATTTCTTGTATTTCTCGACATAAAAACAATTAGGTACCCTGGTAGAATCTTAACGGTAATCTAGCTAATTTACCGTTAATTTTACAAAATTAACGGTAAATTAGCTTGATCGTTAAGCTTCTACCAGGGTAAGGTGGGTTAAAAGCTAACCAATCAGAATTATTAAAAAATCAGCGCTACGTTTCGAAACTGTCTAACCCATCGTCTACCTGACCTAATTTCTATACGCCTTAGTACATACAACGTAGAATCTTTCCACAAAAACAAACAGCTCCCTATCGATCCCATCTAGACGATCACATCGCAGCAGAGCCCGCAGCGAGCGAGACCAAGTCAACAACAGAGCCGGACAGAATCGGCCAGCTATTGGAACGCACTCGAGCTCTGCGCCGTGAGCAGTCGAGCCTCGATAAGCCCGGCAAATTACCAGCACCACCCCAGACAGTTCACTTATCGGTCGAGCGTAACGAGGAGCAAGAAGACGACTTGGTTCTGGATAGCTCGAGAACACGGATCATCAGGAGGGAGGCACCGGATTCTGAAGACGAACGCACGCTGAAACCTGGAGAGCTGATGCCTCTCAGCGATGTGTCTTGCGTCGAGGAGGACTTTGCCAGCGCTAGGCTGGAGGAGCTGGAGCCGAGCGGGGGAGGTTAGTTCGATTGATTTTTTTGAGGGTGTTGGTTTTTTTGAGGGCTGAAGGGACCTGTTTTGCTTTGGACTTTAAAGAGGAAGGATTAATTTATAGAACGAATATTTGGTAGAACAAAAATTTATTTTTTAACTAAACAAGTTGAATGTTTAGTTCGGTTTATTGTTCGGATTGATGTGGTTGGTTTTTTTACGTTGGTAATTATAAAAAGATTACTTCAGAATCTTGAAGGAAAAGGGATTTTACTTAATTTTAAATATTCTGCAAATAAACTTATTTAATTTAATATCTTTCATTAGAAACATGAAAAGGCGCGATAAGTTTGCTAAATTTTAATATATATATATATATA